>CAJPDP010424008.1:1597-13107 GCA_905336975.1 Bombina variegata variegata
GAAACTATATATTCATTAAACAAACTGGTGGTTTGTCCATAGTGATAAGGGATGACTAAACTAATCTAAGTGTAAGATGGAAGCATGCATGTTGGTAAAATGGTAACGTTAGGATAATATTGATCAGAGCATATCACTCATGTTTTTGTGAATATAGAATACCATCTACTTAATGAACCAGTTTTAGGTATAATAATAGATCAAATGCTGCTAAATCTACACATTCATTTAGGCGATCTGAATAGAGGGTTTTTAATTTATGTATCCAGTAGGTCTCTCTGCGGCGAAGGCACAGCATTGGATTATGGCTATTTCTTGGGATCTGTTCTATCGGAATGATAGACATTGCTTTTGAACTTGCCTTATGGGTGTAGAGACAATGTCTAGGGACACTATGTTTCAGAAATTTTCTTTTAACATTGCATAAGTGTGCACTCCATCGTCTCTTTATTTTGCAACAAGTGCGACCCAGATATTGGACCCCACATGAGCAGCAAATGAGATAAACCACATATGTGGATTCGCAAGTCAGGCGTTTCTGAATTTTAAATTGTTCTCCTGTATAGTTGGATTGGAAAGTTTTTGTGCCGCTCTTTATTATTTTACACATGCTGCATCTGGATTTATGGCATTTAAATACTCCACTTTGGGTATATAAATTCCCAAGAATGTTCTATTGTTGGTGTTGGTGGTCATGGTTGAAGTATTAAGATTTAATTTGTCTGTAACGATTTTGCTTGGTGCTAATTTGTTTCTGAGTGTTGGAGCCCTTCTATAAACTATTTTAGGTTTGGAGGATATATGATTTTTTTAGAGGTGGGTCATCACAAATGATGGGCCAATGCTTAGAAATAATTATTTTAATCTCTCGATGTTGGCCACTAAATCCAGTAATAAACAGCCGAGTTTTAGTATCCTCATTAGGTGTCTGTCTTTTAATTTTAATCTTTTTTGGTATGAAATAAGAAGTCCTATCATCATGTAAGGCTCTAAGGTAGCCCTTTTGTATCAATTCTAGAGGATATTCTTTTTCAAGGAATCTATCTTTTAATATAATGGACTGTGATTCATAGCTCTCTATAGTGCTACAGTTGCGTCTAATACGTCTAAACTGTCCGTAGGGTACGTTCTTTTTCTAACTGTAATAGTGGTTGCTATTAAAGTCTAAAAAGCTATTGCAATCTACTTTTTTGAAATATGTCTCAGACACGATTGTGCCTGAGGATGAAAAATATAATATTAAGTCAAGAAATTCAATTTTAGTCGGTTGAATGTTAGTGGTAAATTCAAGGCCATAATTATTCACATTAAGTGTATCTGTAAAGGATAGAGCTTCCTCATAGGACCCCTTAAAAAGAAAAAGAAGATCATCTATATAGCGACCATAGTACACCAGGCTCGCCCCCATAGGGGACTCATAAATATGAGTCTCTTCAAATTTGCCCATATATAGGTTTGCAAAGCTGGGGGCGAACCTGGTGCCCATGGCCGTACCTTTGATTTGGAGATAAAATGATCCCTGGTACTGAAAATAATTATGGTGGAGGATAAAGTGTATCAGTTCACTAAGAAATAACTGTTGTTTCCTGGGCATATATATGTCTGTTTGTAGATAAGATTGAATTGCTAATATACCCTTGTTGTGGGGGATGTTAGAATATAGTGAGCTTACATCACTTGTAATCCACCACAATTCCTGATTAGTGTTCGTGATTCCTAAACTGGCAAGTTTAGTCAATAAATCTGATGAATCTCTGATAAATGAAGGTAGAGCTACAACATGTTTTTGTAAAAATGAATCAATGTATGCTGAGAGATTGTCAGTCAGGCTCCCGATGCCAGCTAGTATAGGGCGTCTTGGAGGATTTTGTGTATTTTTGTGTATTTTGGGTAAATGATAGTAAAAGGCTATATTGGGATTTTTTGGGTAGAGATAATCTCTCTCTTTTTTAGTTATGATGCCTTCATCAAACCCCTCTTGTAAAAGAGAATATAATAGTTTTGTGAAAATTGTGGTGGGGTCCTTAACCAGTCCCCTATAATAGCTGGCATCTTTGAGGATACGATCTGCTTCTGATATATAGTCATAAAGATTTTGTAAAACTACTCTGCCACCCTTATCCACCTGGCAGATTTTCAAATTCTTGTTCTTAGTTAGGGAATTGATCGCATGTTGTTCCCCTGGGCTCAGATTGTGTTTGTATTTGAGTTTTTTAAGTAGTTTCTCTAAATCTTTTAGTACCATAGATTGAAATATGCTGATGTGTGAGTTTTTCATTTGCGGGGGATTGAAATTGGATTTTTGTTTGAAATCAGTGTGTAAATATTTCTCTGTAACCTGTTCTAAAAGAGTGTCAGGTTCGTATATAAAACAACCGTCCACTAGACGCTCATCCATATTGTCGGAGACAATCGGAATATTGTTGGTGTTTTTGACAAGTTTTTCTGCAAAATATTTTTGTAAAGCTAGTTTTCTAGTAAAATTTTTCACATCAACAAAAAGTTGAAACATATTGGAGATATTGGACGGACTGTAAGACAGACCTTTCCCCAAAACTCGAATTTCATCAGAATCAAGCACATGATCGGATAAATTAAATATCCATTTTTGATATTTCAAAAGTTTTTCTTTTTTGGAGGCTGTGGATTTTCTATCATTTTATCTCCAAATCAAACGTACGGCCATGGGCACCAGGTTCGCCCCCAGCTTTGCGAACCTATATATGGGCAAATTTGAAGAGACTCATATTTATGAGTCCCCTATGGGGGTGAGCCTGGTGTACTATGGTCGTTATATAGATGATCTTCTTTTTCTTTTTAAGGGGTCCTATGAGGAAGCTCTATCCTTTACAGATACACTTAATGTGAATAATTATGGCCTTGAATTTACCACTAACATTCAACCGACTAAAATTTAATTTCTTGACTTAATATTATATTTTTTCAACCTCAGACACAACCTTGTCTGAGACATATTTCAAAAAAGTAGATTGCAATAGATTTTTAGACTTTAATAGCAACCACTATTACAGTTGGAAAAAGAATGTACCCTACGGACAGTTTAGACGTATCAGACGCAACTGCAGCACTATAGAGAGCTATGAATCACAGTCCATTATATTAAAAGATAGATTCCTTGAAATAGGATATCCTCTAGAATTGATACAAAAGGGCTACCTTGGAGCCTTACATGATGATAGGACTTCTTATTTCATACCAAAAAAGAATAAAATTAAAATACAGACACCTAATGAGGATACTAAAACTCCACTGTTTATTACTGGATTTAGTGGTCAACATCGAGAGATTAAAATAATTATTTCTAAGCATTGACCCATCATTTGTGATGACCCACATCTAAAAAATCATATATCCTCCAAACCTAAAATAGTTTATAGAAGGGCTTCAACACTCAGAAACAAATTAGCACCAAGCAAAATTGTTAGAGACAAATTAAATCTTAATACTTCAACCATGGCCACCAACATTCTTGGGAAACTATATACCCCAAAGTGGAGTATTTAAATGCCATAAATCCAGATGCAGCATGTGTAAAATAATAAAGAGCGGCACAAAAACTTTACAATCCAACTATACAGGAGAACAATTTAAAATTAAAAAACACCTGACTTGCGAATCCACATATGTGGTTTATCTCATTTGCTGCTCATGTGGGGTCCAATATGTGAGCCGCACTTGTCGCAAAATAAAGAGACGATGGAGTGAACACTTATACAAGGTTAAAAAAAAATGTCTGAAACATAGTGTCCCTAGACAATGTCTCTACACCCATAAGGGAAGTTTGAAAGCAATGTCTATCATTCCGATAGAACAGATCCCAAAAAATAGCCATAATCCGATGCTGTGCCTTCACCGCAGAGAGACCTACTAGATACATAAATTAAAATCCCTCTATCCAGATGGCCTAAATGAATGTGTAGATTTAGCAGCATTTGATCTATAATTATACCTAAAACTGGTTCACTAAGTAGATGGTATTCTATATTCACAAAAACATGAGTGATATGCTCTGATCAATATTATCCTAACGTTATCATTTTACCAACATGCATGCTTCCATCTCACACTTAGATTAGTTTAGTCATCCCTTATCACTATGGACAAAAAAAAGTTTGTTTAATGAATATATAATTTCACATATTATACCCTGACTATTCTTAAAATTGTCACTTACACTACATTTCATATGCTATCCAATTATTTAGGATATACACCCCAAATCACTAGATAGGGATGTCCACAACTATGATAAAACATTAGGTTTCATATAATAGATAGATGAATTACTATCTTATGAATAATTATCACTAGCATAGCGGGAACTATAATAGTTTTAAGCCCAACACTTATACCTCACTAGGACTAGTCACTACTATAGTTACGCACCCTATTAGAGGCTCATCTGCACACACTATCACATTATATATACTTCACACCACTTGCACATCACATGACCTGATCAACGGTGTAACATAGTTTAATATAATATAATATATCATGTGTCCTCAAAAATTAGATTAACTTAATTCATGTGACTATTAGTATTATAGTCACCACACATTAGAACTCCGCTATAAATTAATAGGATATTTGGCATTGCTATTTTCTGTACCAAATATTGCAGTATTTACACAGATATATACATATGTCTATACATTGTAGTAACACGCTAGTATCTATCAATAAACTTATAAATAATGTATCCCACTGTAGTTTAACTTATTTATTTATTTATTTACTAATTGTCAAACTAACAACATTCACGTAGGTACCATTTCATGATACTTATATAAGATACCATAGCTCACAACTGTGGTTAAAATAGATCCACTTTTTTGCACATACATATTTTTTATAATTTGTTACAGAGCAGTTAACGCTGCTCTGTACTATTCTCTGATTTAGCCGTTAGCCAATCCATATCATCTGTAGAGAACCTATCAGTTTGGAGAACGTCACTAGGACCTACCCCAATGTCACCTAGCAACCAAACACATGAGCTGCAAACATAGAACGGAGCCAGCTGCTTACTACACCTTGATTACGGCAAAAATTTGAGATCGCTACATACAACCATAGTAAGCACATTTTAGAACAGAACGAATTAGGGCTGGTGATCCTTTGATTTCGAATTGACGCTATGTGACTACATTATACAGTAAGACACTACATCTATTCACGTTACGCGACCATATTACACTGTAGGATGCTATCTCTATTACTTTATAGTTTCAATGGGGGACCGGTCGTAACTTGTATCATATGCTCAAATACTATGAAAGGGCTTGCATAAATGTTACTAATATAGAAACATATTTGTGACCATATTACATGTATTGTGGATTAGGTCAAATGTTTGATTAAGGATCATTTGTCTATTGTTAATGCTCAATGTGGGACTGCTTGTAATTTGTATCTCTTGCTTAATATTACAAAAGGGTCTGCATATATATGTTTTTAATATTGCAACATATTTATGACCACTATTAAGATTTATTGTGAAGTAGGTTAAATGTCTGATTAAGGATTGTTTGTCAACTGTTAATGCTCATTTCAAGATGTATTGCTCTGACAATGAATGTTTGTTTACATGGTGAGTCTTTTTTGCATCTGCAAATCTGATTGTATTATTTACTCACATGACTTTCCAACTGATTAACTTCTTACTCAGGTGCAGTTCATTATTTAGGATAGTCAGGTATATATAGCAAGTGTTTAATACTCATTTTTATTAACCCTGATGAAACAACCACTGGTTGGTTGAGAAATGCGTTGCTTTTAACAATATTTTAAATAAAGTAAGTTTTATTAATACTTACCACTTGCTGCCGGATTATTTCCTAATTTTACCTGACCTATTTATCACTCTTGGATCACTGGGAGTTCCAGATTGCCTGAGATAAGTCTGCTGGGTGACTATATTGATCCCAGTCCGCCCTGAGCACACCAATGAAGGTGCTCTTGTAAATGTGAGTGCAATATTTATTATTGTTGGATATTTACTTGACTACACAAGCAATACTAGGCCATATAGGCACCTCTGTGTTTCTACCACTCCCTGCAGATTACTGAATAACCACTGGAGGTCAGTCTTCTGGGTGACTGCTAATTGATCACAGATCGCTCCTTCTGCACAACTAGGGGTGCCACAGCAAATGTGAGTGTACCCATCACATACTACTTCCACTCTGTACCAAACAATATTGAGCCAAGTGGCGCTTCTGTGTTTTTGTATTGTTTGCAGATCACTGAATCCGGATTGTGGCCTTGATCCTCCACAGATAGCTGCCTAGACCTGCATCATCATTCTATTTAAGTGGACTCTGTTACACATGCATTTTGGCATTATTTGTGTTAGATTTTGCACATTATTAACAAAAGATATAATCTATATCTTTATTAACGTTTTTTATTTTCACCACCCTATGAATGATAGTATATAGTTTTTTCTAATAAGGTTGGTATCCTCTTTAATTGTTTATCAACTGTGACACTCTTAGTATTTTAAATCTATATAGATTTACCATCTCTGTCATTGATGTTATTTTACATATCAATTTCTTTTGGGTGCTAAATCACTTTTGAGATATAGAGGATAATAGATATATACTTACTATTTAATATATATAGGTTTATGTAAAATCTCTGCACATACACAATTGGTATTTATACATGTACCGTACTCTTCTGATTACCACACTTACTACCTCATATACATAAGAATACACACACCAATTTATAAGGGCGCACTAAATCTTTTTTATTTTTCTATGTTTATAACATTGTTTTAAACACTGATACCATATAGTGTTCAAGATACTCATGAGAGTACCTAAGTATGCTCTTCAATAACAATACCAAGAAAAACAGTAAGTTTAATAACAGAATCAAATTGGAAACTTACTTCAAATTGCTGAAGTTTAATTCAGTAAACAATAGACTTGTGCAGCTGCAACTAAACATTTTATATAAAAATCTCAAGGTGTTTACTGTCCCTTTAAAGGACCAGTAAATACAGTAGATTTGCATAATCAACAAATGCATGATAACGAGACAATGCAATAGCACTTAGGGGCCGATTTATCAAGCCTTCAGGCTCACTGGAAACAGTGGTCTAAAGACCGCTACTCCATAACTTGTCCGCCTGCTCTGAAGCCGCGGACAGAATTCAACCCGATCGAATACGATTAGGTTGACTGACACCCCCTGTACGTGCTCAGTAGGAGTTGGTGACTCAAAAAGTGTAAATATAAAAAGACTGTGCACATTTTTTTTAATGGAAGTAAATTTGAAAGATGTTTAAAATTGCTGCTCTATCTGAATTATTAAAGTTTAATTTTGACTTGAGTGTCACTTTAAGTGTATAAGAGGTCTTCTGAGGTTTTGTTTGGTGTTGGCAGGTGAGCTGACACGCTAAAGCCTAAATACCTCCTTTTTATTGTATGGTTCAGGATAGTGCACAGGTATTTGATTTCACTCCCTGTTTTATCTCTGGTTAATGAGTTCTAGGTCAAAGTGAAACCGCAAGATCGCAGTCACATTATCCAGCCACTTGTAATGGCTGGTTATTTAACGTGCTGCCAAAAATGGGCAAATTTAGCGCTCCACTCATAATCTTACCCTATATGGGGAATCAAAATATGAGTTGAATGTTTTTTTGTTGTTTTTTTTTACAAAGTTGTATTCTACATCTTTGCATATGGGTTCCTATCTGTATAAAAAAAGACCCATTGCTTTTGGCTGCTGGACATGATCTAGATCAGATTCCCCTCTTTCTATCACATATCTATGAATTCAGTATTCCCTTCTGATCCGAGGCGTTTATACAAACCGTCTGCGGGTAAGAGAGTGGCCTCAGTCTGTCATAATCCTCCTGGCCGGCCGTATCCCATAATCCCAGGTTCACCGGTTTGCTGTCAACCATCACATTGGCGGAATAGTTATCAAATCTAGAAAAAAGATTTAGGATGTTTTTTTTCATACACATTTCTTAAAACACTAATGCAATAACCAGTAAATCTCAGTGCTCATCTGAAGAATCCTTTAATGTTTTTGAATTTCGGAGGAACCTCAACATTCGCACCAAGAATGAATAAAATAAAGGGATCTATTTGGTCTTCCCCAGTCTCTAAGGTTGCCAGGTGTCTAGTATTTAACCAGGCAGGCTGTCCAGTAAAATCTGTGCAAAATTACTGAACACATGTATTTATTTTAATGTCCCCTGAGAGGCAGCTTAAAGGTCTTTTAGTCATCTATGCATTTCAAACATGTAGGTAAAGTGTAACCAATAAAATGCTGTCTTATAGGTTATTATCACTTAATGGTACCGCTCTGTTGTGTTACTTTTAGTAGTCACTGGGGTAAAATCTCTGCTCTGTGTTTTTTACTGATTGGTGCCTTGTTACAAGGTCATGAGAGGGGCAGGTGAAATCACTGTGGTGTGTGTGTTACTGGCACCTAAGAGGATAAAAAAAGGGTGTGGCCTAAGGTAGAGTTTTGGGGAGAGGCCATTTTGTGATTCACCTACCACTTTTGCTCAATCACAGGCAACTCTCCCAATATCTCTAGATATAGCATAATATTATCACATCCTTTTAGTTTTACTTACACAGTTGGTATGTATTCGCCAGGGAAGGCATTGGTCGTATAACTGATCAGGAGACATGTCTTTCCCACCGCTCTGCAAGAGACAAACACACAAATCACATATCTCTCTAGAGACTGGGGTCAGGGTCTCTGTGACATGGGCTGAGAGGTCAAGGGGCAGAGGCAAGGTCCAGTGTGGGCTCAGTTCAGTCTAGGTGTGGGAGGGCATAGCATCTCATGGGCAGGAATTTAGGGGAATATAAACAGGTGACTGTAATGGCCTCTCTAATCCCTATGTTATTTTATATAGCCCTGATTGGCTATATTAAAATTCAGAGGCGGACCGGGGATCACAAAACGCCTCGCCTTTGAGAAAGCCGGAAACCCGGCGAAACATGTCAGGGAGAGGGGAGTGAGCTAATGGGAGCTCTATAGATACAATTTTAACATAAACTTGTTAGCGGTTTTCATGGGGGTTAATTAGGTGCCTTAGCCGTACTAAACTGTATAACGTTACTTAAGACATTAATGGTCTCTGTGTTCAACCGGACATATATAATTTAGCCATAACTGGTGCATTTAGTGTGTGAGCATAACCGGACCGGTTGATAAATATAATTTGGGAAATCATTGGTCTCCGTGGTGAGACCCTATATATGTTAAATAAGCAGTTATTTGTAAATGCAGTGAGAGTGTTTATGTTGATATCGCTCTAGGGGCGTTTAGCTACTAGCTTATTCAGCACGCTATAACAGTGAACTAGGAGCCAGCAAGGGTTGCTATTAAGATATATTTAGCACAATATCAGTATGAGATACAAATATAATCACCACTCTGTAGCGGCTTATATATTTTTTATATATAACTTTAGTGGATGTTTATCCATATTTTTGAGTATTAATTATCAAGCTGCTATAAGTTATGGAGATACTAGTTAACCCATACTATGCATAACAACGTGATGCAATAAGAGTATATCATACTTGGGTGGACTACCTGGTAGTTTGTATTTATTCTATCAGAACAAATAGGTATACTTTGATATTCCCTGTTATAATAACACAGTAGGCAAGTTTTTCAATAATTTTATTCAAAGATCAATTGATAATTGTGGTTCTACCAGCAAGTACTGCTCTGGGAATTGCAATACAATTCCAGAGCGAAGTTATAATATCAGCAGCACCAAAAAGAACATACATCATAGTTCTATAAATAATTTGTGAAAAATGGATAACAGTAAAGCCTACACCAATGATGTTGAAACACACAATACCATATAATTAAGGAGTTTTTCAACAATTGTTACCAGAACACTTGTACCAGTGATGTTATTGTAATCCAAGTGGTGGGCATTCTGGGAATAATTACATAATTCAATAAGCACCAAAACTGCAGGTGCAACTACTGTAGTTGATAAACCAATATTATATTATCCTTACAGTGTTAATTATACTCGCATCTTCAAGATACCAATAGTGTCCTATATTGGATATGTAGTAATTTGGCTATTAGCACCAACCCATTATTAATCAGTTATTTAACTGAAACCAATATCTGCTAACATTTTAGTTTTAATTTTACCCATTGTTTTAAATATATTCACATAAAGATTGAATGTTTTAATGTATTTGACCTCAAGTTCTCTAATTAAATTCATTGTAGAGTCTCAGGAGTGTTATTACAGTATCATTTTTTAATCAATTCTCTATTGAATATAAGCTTTTGGTGGCTACATTAAGACACCAATTGAGAAAGTGCTACCCAGGTGCTGAACCAAAAATGGTCCGACTCCTAAGCTTATATTCTTGCTTTTTCAAATAAAGATACCAAGAGAACAAAGAAAAATTGATAATAGGAGTAAATTTAGAAAATTGCTTAAAATTGCTGCCCTATCTGAATCATGAAAGTTTCATTTTGACTAGAATATTCCTTTAAATCTACCTATTTAACAAATGTTTAGATTCACATCTTTAATGTAGCATTAGAGAATCAGCATTTGAATTTGTTACTTTTCATAAAGATATCCCTTGTTAAAACCTGCATCATTCTTGTTGCCATTTATTTATAAACTATGAATATTTTCCAGCAAAGACAATATAAGCTTCAGAAAATAGGTGTAGCAGCTCAGTTTATATAATAAAATGCCCATACACCCTGGAATTTTTACTGGGAAGACATGTGAAGGTTACAGCTATTTTTTATTCTCTCCATAGCCACATGTAAAGTGTGCCTGGTTGCTACATGTGATCTTGTTACGCAGAAGTTATGTCATATCTGATCTGGGCAATTAAAGGGGTTAAATTACTGGAGTGTGCAGTTCTCTAGGGGTGAAATCAGTGCTGCATTTGTGCTACTGGCAATCAAGGAGTTAGCTCGCTGTGTGTTACTGCAATTAAGAGGTTAAATAGCTGTTCTGTGTTTTACAGTCGAAATAAGGGGTTAAATCATATCTGTGCTTTTGTTACAGAAAAGCAAGACGTTTAAAGGACATTTAAGATCTCTTACATTTGTGTAAATTTGTGCTTTGTCTCACGCTCCCTAGGAGGCAATAACGCAAACTCTGTAACCTGCAAATGCTGCAAATCAAACAGCTGGTTTAGGCGATTTATTTTTTTGTTCTTTCTAGGGAGTGTGGTACAAAACAGTCTGCCATTGTGAAGTCAGAGGGGCCCAATGCATCTGTTTCCGCGCGAGCCTTCAGGCTAAACAGGAGTTAAAGGGACACTGAACCCAATTTTTTTCTTTCATGATTCAGATGGAGCAGCAATTTTAAGAAACTTTCTAATTTACTCCTATTATCATTTTCTTCATTCTCTTTCTATCTTTATTTGAAAAAGCAGAAATGTAAGGTTAGGAGCCGGCATGATGGGAATTATTGGCAGCAGAATTTGGTGATTGCGATG
>CAJPDP010424032.1:0-13013 GCA_905336975.1 Bombina variegata variegata
CACGATGATAACTACCCCCCTTTGGCATGTTCACAGCTGAATTCTGATGATCTATTATTATATTACTTATATTGGAAAATTGCATATGTTGAATTTTGTTTAACTATGAACATAGATGTTTTGTTTGTAAATAATAAAGTGACCAATTTAAATTATGAAGAACTATTAGGTTTAATTTTGTACCATAGCAATATACTAGGTGAGGTTAAAAAGACAAAACGTCTGTAAAGTCTAACCTGTACAAATGCTCTTTAATTCCTTTGAAAATAGCTATGCATTTCACACAAGCAACCATAACCTTGGTTTCTGTTTTTAAACAAAAATATATCAAAACTTTTTTTATGTTTTTATTTTATTACTGTATTTTTTTGTATTACTAGTCACCACCTCAGGCACAGACCTTCACAGTTTGATTAATCTTACTGTGTTTGAATCCTCTTACAATAAACAAAAAATAAAAATAAAATAAAAAACATTTTGGTTGCTGAAGGCTAAATCTCCCATCCTCCAGCCTTAAAGTATGACCTCCAGTTACAATAAATTATTTTGGAATAAACAGTGCACCTGGCTACTCTATATGGACTATGAATAAATTTATATAATGTTATATCTTGTCTACTACACCTCTTTCTTAGAGTAAACAAGCCCAGTTTGGCTTTCTTCTCCTCCTAGGTTTAATCTTCCAATCCCCTTATTAATTTAGCAGCCGTTCTTTCAACCCTTTCTGGTTCTGTAATATCTCTTTTGCCATCCGGATCAAAGCTCGATGCTCCTTGTCAGAGTGCTCAGGGTGGGTGACTGCTCAAATGCCAATATTCCCCACTCCCACTAGACCCCGGGGTAGAACCCTGGGAGAGAGCATCTTGTGGTATAAATATGTATATGCATTTGAATGTATCATAAAACATGACTATAGGATTCAGGAACCAGTCCCAAAACGCTTGTATATGTACACTGGAGTGCAGCAACATTTGTGTATGTGTCAGCATCATAGGAAAGGGCAGATATAGGGCTAGCGCTTCTGTAAGGAAGATATACGCTGTCACTTTAGGGTAGGGAGAAAGACACTTTTGTGCTTAAGCTCAAGGTTTCATTTCAGTGCAGCAATGTTATTCTGTATTCTCTGTACCTAAATGTAGATAAGACATTATGCAGCAAACTAATTTCGCAAATTTCTGTGTCCCTTTATCAAGAAGTAAGGGTAAGGTACATGATTTATCAAAAAGGGCAGAATAATGTATCTTTGCCTAGGTGGAGAAATATCCTTGAGCCCTTGGGGGTGGTCTCTCACAGTAGTTGAGAGTGGGAGGTGATGTGAAAACAAGGAAAAGGCTTTTTCAAATTGAAAACTTTTTTGTAAAAATGGAGGGTATGAGGCTGTTATGGGACAATTCAAACATGTTAAAAATGTATTTTGAATTAAAAGGGTTTATGTTAAAACTCTTTATTTTGATTTTGAAATGAATAGGAAGTACACGCTTCGTCAGTGGGATAGAAGTTTAAAGTGAAGGTAAAGTTTTCATACTTTGAATAGCTAAATGCATTAATTAATTGCACATTAAGATGGTCGCTAAGTTTATTTTTATCTCATTTATGAATATTTATAATATATATTAATCTCCCTACCGTTTCCATCCATACTCCTCCCCACCTCTACTTCCATGTTATCTCTGATGTTACGTATAGAGCGGTCCCACCTGTTCTATACGCATCTCCCAAGCACGTGCACGACGATACAAACTATTGCGCATGTGCGAAACGCCGATGTGAACAACTCCTGCGCATGTTATACTCTTTAATTTAAATCACCAATGCGCAACATAGCGAAACGGGAGTGCGCTTGGAGACCTAAACTGAGGATAAGACAGCAGCACATGCGCATTTAAAATATGAGGCGGGNNAACGGCCAGATTTTCAATTGGTGCTTTTGAGAACGTGATCAAATAATATTTTTTTTTTTTAAAAACGGGTTGATTTGGATTATATTAAAATTGCAATTTCATACGGCGATAACTTTGAAAAACGTTCAATGTGAAGAAAATGATGAATGAGACTCATATTTTTTTGGCACATAGAATTGAATTCGAGTTTGTGAGACAGGTAACTTAACCTTCACTTTATTTCTTGCAGTTCTGTTGGTGGACAGTGAGCCCCTAGGATTAAAAACCACTAAACCATCTGGAACATTGCTTTTTTTTTCATTAAATAATTTTTATTGATTTTAAAACATTTTAAACATTGTAAACATTGTAAACAGGTGTACAGAAACATTGTTCCATCAGATGTCACAAGCAAAAGTACAGTACACTTGAAGTAAAGATTGTCACATCACAGTATGCCTATATTTCACCATACATAGTCCTAGACACATAAAGGGAGATATCTGTATGAAAAACAATTGCCGCTAGGATTGGACTCCTATCTCTGCTCCCAAATGTATAATATATCTGCAATAAAGTTTTGTTTTCCTACAAATGAGTAATGTATTTTTTCTAATGCTAACACATGATCCATCTCTCTCTCCCACATCAAGAAGTTTTTTGCGATATATACATGTTATTTTTGGTGTATCATTCAATAGGGCTATGACCGGGGTAAGTGTGACCGATGTTCCTAAAGTTGTGTTTATGCATTCAGTTATATCGTGCCAATAGTCTTGCAAGAGTGGGCAAGACCACCAAATGTGTGACAAGGTACCCCTACCTCCACACTGCCTCCAGCAAAGGGGGGTGGAGTTTGGAAATATGCTATGCAAGCGATGTGGGGTCAGATACCACCGAGACAATAGTTTGTAGTTCATTTCTACAATTGCCAATGATAGGGAGGATGTTTTAACTTCTAGAAAGATATGGCACCACTGATCTTCTATAATGTTGATGTCTAACTCTTTCTCCCATTTAGAGATATAAGAAGCTCTTTTAGAGGGGAAAGAGCCTCTCAATAATTTATAAATGGTGGAGATGTGTGCTCTGGACATAGATGGAGAAGTGCAAAGAGTCTCTAGAGGGGTGAGGGTTCTAGTAAGGGTGGTCTTGTAGGGGCTGGAATTTATGGCATGTCTTGCTTGTAGATAGGGGAACCATAGGTGAAATGGGGGGCCCAGTTGTTGGGATATATCAGCTTGGAGGCTAACCAGTCCCTTATTAATGATTAAGTGTACAGGGACATTAGAAGTGCAGGTACACTACCGGGTTGCAGGAGTAAGGGGTTATTCAGGAGGGGTGTGAGAGGGGACGGTTGGCTTGATATTACTTTGTTAGTGGATAATACTCCATCCCATGCCCGCAACGTGGCCACGACAAAGTAGTTTGTGGAAATAATAGGCGGTCTATGCCTGGGCAGAGTCCAACACATGTCCCCTAAATTATAGTTTCCAGTTAGGTGGGATTCAATATGAACCCAAGGTTTGGTAGATTGCATGTGCTTCCATGCCACAATACGAGCAACATGTGCGGCGTGATAATAAGCCGACAGGTCTGGTGCACCCAGGCCACCATCCTCTCTGCTAAGATATAGGGTATGTTTAGACACCCTTGTTCTTTTTTGCATCCAAATAAAGGATTCGAACATTTTTTGTTGCTTTATTAAGAATACGGCGGGAAGATCTAAGGGGAGAACTTGAAATAAGTATAAATATTTTGGGAGGAGGGACATTTTTATTGCATTAATACGCCCCATCCAAGAAAGGTGACCCTGTTTCTGCCATGTCTCTAGAGTGGATCGGATCTGTTCCTGGAGAGGGATATAGTTAAGATCAAATAGGTCTGTATGTGTGGAGGAGATATCTATCCCTAAGTATCGTATTTTATAGGCTATCTGGAAAGTGGTATGAGATTTTATAAAGTGTAAGTCCTCATCTCCTAGGTTTAACGGCATCAGCACGGATTTCTCCATGTTGATGGAGAAGTTTGAGACACCTTTATATTCTTCTAGTTCTGTGAGAAGGGTAGGTAAGGAGGCACTCGGGGATCGGATTGAGAATATTATATCGTCTGCATACAGTAGACATTTCTGGTGGATTACTGCAAAGGAAATGCCTTGGATATCGTTATTATTTCTGACTCTCGTTGCTAAAACCTCTACTGCCAAGGCAAAAAGCAGGGGGGAGAGTGGGCATCCTGGACGTGTACCGTTTCTTATTGGGATCTTATGAGATAGTGCACTATTAACATTGACCTTAGCGGATGGGTTATATAGGGCTTGGATGCGGGCGATTAGTGTGCTGGAAAAACCAAACCTCGACAGAGTGGCCCAGAGAAAATCCCAGTCCACTCTGTCAAAGGCCTTCTCCGCATCTGTGGATAATAGGACCAGGGGGGTCCTAAGGGCATTGGAAGTGTATACAGTTTGTAGGACTCTGATGGTATTGTCCTTTGCCTCTCTTCCGGGGATAAAGCCCACCTGGTCAGTGTGTATGAGGGAGGGAAGGATTTTATTTATTCTATTTGCAAGTAATTTTGTGTATAGTTTGATGTCTATATTTATCAAGGAGATTGGGCGGTAATTAGTGACCCGTTCAGGATCTTTGCCCGGCTTCTGTATAACCGAGATTGTGGCTTCTAGGGAGAACTCTGTGAAGCAGCCTCCAGTATCTATGGAATTGAATGCTAGTAATAGGTGGGGGCTTAGCTGAGATTTGAACAAGTGGTAAAATTTTGGGGTAAAGCCACCCGGGCCAGGGGCTTTGCCCTGTGGGAGGTCTTTGATGACTGAAAGCAATTCCTGTAAGGTAAATTGCGAGTCTAGGGTGGAGCTTACTTCCTCAGGCAGAGTAGGAAGGAGAGATTGTGAGAGGTAATCTTGGATCATCTGGTGCTTTGTATCTGCTTCAGGAGTTGGGAGGTTATATAGGGAGGAATAGTATTTAGCAAACTGGTTGGTTATGTCATTGCTAGTGGTAAAGGGGGTACCAGTGTTATCTAAGAGCCTAGATATAAAGGACTTATACCGTTTCTTTTTAAGGGAGCGGGCTAGCAAACGACCGGCTTTATTGCTTTCTATAAAGAATTTAGATTTTTGTGTGAGGGCCCGTAAGTGGGCATTCTTAATCAGGTATTGATTAAGAGCCTCTTTTGCTTGATGCGAGAGTGTTTGAAGCTGTAATGAGTGGGGGTTTCGTTTCAGGGCTTCTTCGCATTTTTGGAAATCTATCGTTAATGCCAGGTATTGTGCGTCTCTTTGTTTTCTCAGTTTATGGGTATGACTCATTATTAGTCCTCTTGTGTAACATTTATATGCCTCCCAGTTATTGATAGCTGATGTAGAGGAAGGGTCATTAAAGGAGAAAAATTCCTCTGTTTTTTCAGCAATGTCTTTAGTTATTAGTGGGTCAGTGAAAATGTGGTTGGGGAGTCTCCAATGTTGGGGATACTGAGGCTTAGAGGACCATTTGAATATGGAGCTTACCATACTGTGGTCTGAGCAAGTTGTGTGGTGTAGCCTGGAGTCAATTAAAGAGGTCAACATATTTTGGTCACAAAAAATGTAGTCCAACCGTGTATAGGAGCGTTGGGGGTTTGAGAAGAACGTGAAGTCTTTAGTCGTGGGGTGGGTAATTCTCCAAGTGTCTAATAGAGGTATGGCCCCAATTGCCTGACAATCAGCTTTTATTTGACTCCTCCGTATTTAAGATCTCCCAGTGGATGTATCTAATGTTGGGGAAGCGGGGAAGTTAAAGTCCCCTCCTAGTATTATTGGCCCTTTAGCCACATCTAAGATTTGGTTAACGACTTTACAGAAGAAGGGGGGAGGGGCGATTGGGGGCATAAATGTTAGCAAAAGTTATGGGTCTACCATAGTATAAACCCACCAAGACAAAGATTCTGCCTTCCTGGTCCTGTGATTTATGTAAGAGTTTAAAGGAGGTTCCCCTTCTGAAGGAGATGCATACCCCATTATGTTTAGATGGGCCCGAGCTTGTAAAATGTTGATCAAAGTAGTAATGGGACATGTTGGGCTTGTGATGTCTCTTGAAGTGAGTTTCTTGGATCATCACAACATCCAACCGCTTCTTATAGAAGTCATGAAATGCTATGGAGCGTTTTTGTGCTGCCAGGAAGCCCTTAACATTTTGTGTAGCTATTCTAAAGCGGCTGACCTCGTCAGTCCGAGGGGGGGGAAACCATTTGTGTCCAGGTAGTGTATGTCTATACTATAGATGTAGCTTGTTAGGATGGAAGAAGAGCAAACTGTTGTGAACTAGGTGCTGGAGAATTATTCTGTACAAACTTTAGCACTCTAAAAAAGGAAAAAAAGGGAAAAAGAAAAAAAAAAAAAAAAGGGGGAAAAAAGGGGAAGAGAAAAATGAAAAGGAAAACTGGAAAGAAACAATCAAGTGGGGAAAGGGGAAATTAAGGGGTGGGGGAAGTGAAAAGGGTATGAGGGAGGGGTAGAGATTAAGAACAGAAGAATAGTAAAAGCGCTAGGCTTAATATCCGCCTAGCAAGAGAGTAAGACGAGGAGGAATAAAGAGGAAGGAACAGAGGGGGAGGAATCGGCTCGAGAGAGCACATTCCGACAGGTAAATTGACATATTAAACATGAATTTAAACATTTCTAAAATAATGGCACATAAATGAGCAACTTTTCACTTAACTAGTAGACAAGGTTGATTAAACAAATTCTTAATACTAAGAAACAGAGCATAAATAATTCTGGGTCACTTAATCATTTAAAAGACATTGTTCACTGGTAGATATTCAAAACTATCTAAAGATGTCCAGCACATCTCTTGCTGTAAGTGATTCATAGGGTGGCTCCAGAAAAGAACCTTTAAGAGTTTAACTGCAAACCACCTTTAGGGAAGCTATATAAGAAGTCCGGTAAGTATACCACAAACAAAGAACGGTATCCTTCCATCTAAGACTTTATAACATTGTACATTTTTAGCACATGTTCAACATTTTATGGAGATTATTGTCCCTTCAGGTTAATAGTCTCTGACAGTTCAAAATCCGTATTCACGGGGTAACTACTTCTATTGCAGCGGACACAATAAACATATTCCGATCTTTAACAACTTACATATTCCTTAGGTCTCAGACAGTCGTGACCCCAATCAGGTAGGGTCATGCAGGTTTGGAGTCTCAACGCACTGCTTTTTCTTGCTTTGCTTATTAGCCACTTTAGACCATATTCTTCTTTGTGGCTTAGGAGGTTTTGAGAGGTCTTTTGCTGGGGGGTGATCTGTATGCTCAGGAGGGGGAATATCCAGCCTACTGCAGAAGTCTGACACCATAGATGGATTAGAGCATTCGTGGCATTTCCCATTCTTGACAACTAGCAGGGAGACAGGAAAGCCCCACCTGTAAGGGATTTTTAAAGCATGCAAGTGTGCGGTGAAGAAGGCAAACTCTTTCCTCAACTGGAGTGTTCTGATGGAGAGATCTTGGTATATCTGTATTTTGGCTCCTAGGAAGGTGAAGGTAGGCTGGTCTCTTGCGAGTTGAAATATTTTCTCCCTGTCTCTAAAGGTTTGGAAGCAAACAATGATGTCCCTTGGAGACAGATTGTCGGTGGGTTTGGGTCAGAGGGCTCGGTGAGCTCTTTCAAGGGGGATGTGATCTATGACTCGCTGATTGGCGATTGCCAAAGATTGGAATAAATTTTGCAGTTGATCAGGGATATCTTCGCCCTTTATTGTTTCTGGTACCCCCCGGATTCTGAGGTTGTTACGCCTCGCCTGGTTCTCGATGTCGTCGATTTTATTTTCCAGATCAGTGAACTGTATCTGTTGCGATTCAATAGAGTGAGACATGCTAGACATTTCCTTTACCAACTCTTCCCTATCATCTTCCAAGGTCTCGACTCGGAAGCCTAGTTCATTTATGTCCTTTTTTATCTCAGCGCATTCAGTCTTAATGCAAAATTTGACTTGATTTATCAGATCTTCCATGGCTTTAAGTGTTACCGGACCGTCCAAGGCTTGTTGCGATCGGTCAAGGGATAAGGCAGAGTCCTGGGGGGTGTCAGGGCAGTCCAGTAGGGATTCATCTTCACTACACAACTGTTGAGTGTCTGTTCTCTTTTTCTTTTCAGTGCTTTTAAAAAAAGTGCTCACTGTACTAGCAGCACCATTAGATTTTATATTTCTGTCTGTTTTTGTATTTCTTTTCTGCGCCATATTAAGGTCAAAGTACACAATTGTTTCTGATGGATAAAAGAGTACACTGTCTCTGCTTAGGTATGGAAAACACAGAATCCTGGGTCAAGCTGTAGAGGGTGAGGGAGACCCTTTATTATATGTCAGTAGACCTGGGTTATCAAATATGTGAAATATGCTGCAGGCCCATCCTTAAGCAAACATCTATGGATCAAGTTTATGATGTCATGGAGAAGTGCCTTAGCCACCAAAGTATGGATGCTTCTTTTTAAACTCTCATTAGGGATATAATCTATGTGTCATAACTCAAGTTCTCAGGCTGCTATGTTTTAGGCATAACTAGATATTTATATCATATCTGGGCTCCTCTTCAGTATTGGCTACTTAAAGTGGGTATTTTTTTTTATGCTAAATTATCCTCAGGTGGTTGAGTTCGGTGTCACATATATATATATGTATTCTAATCACATAAGGCATAGCGCTGCTGATGCCTGGTTTCTTACCCCACAAATGGCGGCTAACGATTGCGCTCCTCTCAGGCTGTCCACCCGTTGGGGATGGTGGACGAAGCTGCGCCCAGTGTCTCAGGTTTTTTCCTGGTGGTATCCACCACCTCCAGGCCGTGGGCTGTGTCGCTGCAGGTAAAGAGCACTCCTCTCCTCAGCTCTGCGTATGTACTCTAGGCAGGCTCCATTTGCGGCCTTCTCCGCAAGTCTGTACTGGGTCAGTAAAGCGTGCTGTGCATCAGCCGGACCCTGTAAACAGTTCTGCTAACGTTCTCCTGCTAATGGGGATTGTTACTCAGGTCCTTGTTCCATGCAATGGCTACCTGAAGAACGGCTCCCTCTATGCCGATGTCGGAGCTCTAAAGAGAAGCGGCCATCCTAGACGGTTGCATGCTCTGCCCCCTCTATATGTAGTATTTTTTTGCTTTTTTAATTATTAATCTTTTAAATGCATCTTTGTCATCAAAATGATAACCTGTGCTATCTAACCATAACTTTATTATGGGCGGAGAGGTTTGAAAACAGTGCATGGCAACATCTGACATCTTTCATTGTCTTTTCTGTTTTACAGAACAACCCTTGATAAAGCACCTTGGTATCTGCAATATACACAAAAGAATATACTTACAATTTGATTTTACAAGGTTCTTTCTTTTTCTGAATAAAATGATGGAGAGAGAGAGAAGAGAGAGGAGAGAGAGGAGAAAGAGAAGAGAGAGAGGAGAGAGGAAAGGAGAGAGGAGAGAGGAGAGGAGAGGAGAGAGAGGAGAGAGGAGAGAGAGGAGAGAGAGAGAGAGAATCGAGAGAGAAAGTCACAGGCTCCTAGCAACATAACCTCATCCTGCTCAAAGACATATAACAGGTCAGGGGTAACATTAAAGGGACAGTATTCCCCAATTTGCATATAACTGAATGTAATAGACAATAGTATAAAGAAATATATTCACAGATACTGATATAAAAATCCAGTATAAAACCTTTTAAAAATCTGTTGATGAGGTTAGGTCACCCAGTGAAAGATTCTGGGAAAGCAGGATCAGCAGACACTCCCCCCATACTCCCTCCCCTTCATTTGAGAATACCCTTGATACAAACAGGGTCAATCTGGTGCTGTTAGACATCAGTATACATCTAAAACTTTGGGGCTTGGTTAGGAGTCTGAAAATCAGTACAATGTGATTTAAAAATAAGCAAAACTATAGATTTTTACAAAAACACCCCCAGATAGGCTGTATAAATGGATCATCCCCAAAGCATTTATGCAAAGAAAAATCTTGTGTACAATGTCCCTTTAAAGGTGGGACAAGTGTATCTCTTTCCTAACTTCCTTCCCAGTTATTGCACAATTGTGCATAAGCATTGGTTGCATGCAGGTAGGTAGGCTTAGTAAGGTCAGCAGCCAGGTTAGTAGATTGATATGCTAATCCGTAACATTACTACTTGGGGCATCATTGCATTCGCAGACCCATGAAGCACAATATCTTGAGCCGGCCTCTGTTCTGTAGGATGATGTCATTGATGATGTCATAGGTGATGTCACTAGTGAAGTAATTGATGATGTCATCAACATTATGTGTCATATAATCAGTGATGTCATGCAAAGCACCCAGGATGGGGGCAGTTTAAGTTGGGAATTTCCTTGCTTTTTAATGTTTGATTAACAACTTAAACTCTAGGCATTAACGTAAGTTTTTTTCCAATTAATTTCCTTGCTTTTTTTATTTATTTTTTTAAATATTAAAACCATATTTATCATAGATATGTTTATACTTAACATGCTGTGTTTCTAAAAAATAAATATATATAAATATATCTTCTGTTACAAATTCTCAAAACCACCCTATTATCATTCTGTTAAGACAACTGATAAATTTACTTATACAGCTGATACCTGTTATCTGTGAAATTTTAATTTAATTTCTTGTTATCCAGTCTGTTCCCTTTATAGTATTCCAACTCATCACATTGCACATATTTTATTACATCAATCTTCATTGATCCTTTCAGTAGAAGTTTAGTACTTATTGTGCATCTATAACAGGAAATAATGAACACTCCACAAGTACAATTTAAGAAAATAGATTAAATTAAAAAAAAATAATAATAATTTTGCAGTTATTTCTATTAGCAATATACTATTGTTAAGAGCTTCAAAGATAGTAGCAATGAAAAAGATACCATATCTTTAAACTATTTCCTATCAGAAATATCACAAATGCCCACTATGGGGCCTATTTATTAATGTGCGAGTGGACATGATCCGATATTGTGCATACGCATACGCTCTCGGCATTTATCATTGCACCAGCAATACCGGCCACTGCAGATTTGCGGCCAATCGGCCGCTAGCAGGGGGTATCAATCAACCCAATCGAAGTATTCGATTGGGTTGATTTTCGGGGATGTCTGTCCGCCGCCTCAGAGCAGGCGGACCGCTGCTTCATAACTTGTGTTTCTGGCGAGCCTGAAGGCTCGCCGGAAACACGGGGCATCAAGCTCCATACAGAGCTTGATAAATAGGCCCCTATGTATATTTGGTACTGTACTGATCTAGCATCACTCTACCCACCTCTCTCACAAAATAATTATATTGTAAGATTATCCTCTTTTGATTCCCTTTAGTATAGTGTAATATTCTCATCACTCACACTTCTTCTAGATCTAATTGCCATGATTGAGAAAGTGACAGGGAGCTGTGTGCAGGATTCAGTAATAACAAAAGCAATAAACATGCATGTGCAAAAATGTGCTTATGGCACCATCTTTAATTTTAGTTTAAAATAACTAAAAATATCTAAAGAAACTACTAATCACATACATTTTCACCAGTGTAACAGCAGACCTCTACCACAAATCTTTTTAAATGCCAAATTTTAAACAAATTCATGCATCATGCATCTGATTCTTAGATAAACTATTCTGTATCTCCAATATTAAGTCTATGGGAGTTTCAACCCATACCCCTATTTTTCAGTCTCAAATATCTCATAAACTACTTAACTAAATCACTTCACATTTTCCAGTTTCCTAGTGATTCCCATTTTGGATACAACTGACAAATTTCAGCCAGCAATGTCTTCCACTCCAAATATATGAGCATGTCAAAACCCAAATTTCAAATATAACCCCACTCTAACCTTACACATACCATGCACACAGAATTTGCTTTTACAAAAAGCAATAAAAACATGCATATGCAAAAAATGTGCTTATAGCGACATCTTGAATTTTAAGCAACTCAAAATATCTTGAAAACTACTAATCACAAACATTTTCATCCAAAGTAACAGCAGACTCTTACCACATGATCAATTCAAAAAACAAGTTTCAAATAAATCCATGCACCTGTTTCTTAGATAAACTTGTCTACATTCCCAATGTTAAGTCTTTGGGATTTTCAACTCATACCCCTGTTTTTTCAATCTCAAATATCTCAAGAACTACTTAACCAAATCACTTTAAATTTTCCAGTTTTGTAGTGATTCCCAGTCCGGATCCAAATTCCAGATATCTCATTCTAGTCCAAATATATGAGCATCTGAACATGTTCATTTTTAATGAAAGCTGTTCTCAATTTAAACTATGGCAACACTACCGGTTCCAATAACACTGAGCAAAATGCACACTGCTGGGCAGGACATAAACATAGAGGGATACTGGGCAGGAAAACACACAGATACTGAGAAGCATGTGCATAAACACAGAGTTACTGGGCAGGACTCACACACACACACATAGAAAGGGATACGGGGCAGGACACTCACAGGTACCCAGCAAGGCACCCCCATATAGATAAATAGTGGGCAGGCCACACACACAGATACTGGGCAGGAAACACACAGATAATGGGCAGGACACACACACAGATACTGGGCAGGAAACACACAAATACAGGGCAGGATACACACAGTCAGATACTGGGCAGGACACACACACAGATACTGGGCAAGAGAGACACACACAGAGGGATACTAGGCAGAACATACAGAGGGATACTGGGCAGGACATACAGAGGGATACCTGGCAGGACACACACACACAGAGGGATACTGGACAGGACACACACACAGAGAGGGATACTAGGCAGGACACACACAGAGGGATACTGGGCAGGACATACACACAGATACTGAGCAGGATACACACAGATACTCAGCAGGAAACACACACAGAGGGATACTCGGCAGGAGACACACACACAGAGGGATTCTGACACGACACATACACAGATACTGGGCAAGATACACACATATACTCGGCAGGAGACACACACAGAGGGATACTGGCAGGACACATACACAGATACTGGGTAGGATACACACGATACTTGGCAAGAGACACACACACAGAGGGATACTCCGCAGGACACATACACAGATTCTGGGCAGGATACACACAGATACTTG
>CAJPDP010424181.1:0-10390 GCA_905336975.1 Bombina variegata variegata
ATATTTGCTAGTAACTAGTAGAACAAGTTATTTTTTAGCAGATTGTGATAGTGATAAAAGTAAATTGGAAAGTTGTTTAAAATTACATGCCCTATCTGAATCATGAAAGTTTTTTTTGGACTTGACTGTCCCTTTAAGGTGGTTTAGAACTGGTTCCACTTAGTTACTATTGCAAAGAATGATTTTCCTATCATGATTGTTGATGCAATACTGATAGTCCACCCTTTACAAACATGTGACTGCTGAGAATTTTAGGGGGCAGGGTGAAGTAAACAAAAGCTTGCATAAATTGCTTAAAAGTATTAACCCAAACCTCCCTAGGAGAAAGTAAAACAAGCACACATTGTCAATGTATTTTACAACTAAAGGCAGCAAAATAAATAATTAATGTATATTGCAATAATGTTTCACTTTCAATAATGAAACATTCTATACATTGTTGAAATGTAAAGTTTAATAATCCTTTAACCTAAACATCTGCATTATTAATATATTCTATAGGAGCAAATTAAACCTACCCAATTAACTCATTGCTGACTGTATTTGAGCACCCAAAAATAATAATATATGCATACATCTTTGGGGTTAGATAACATAATGTATGCTTACCTGATAAATTAATTTATTTCTTAGAGGTGAGAGTCCACGATTCCTTACTGTTGGGAATTCAATACCTGGCCACCAGGACAAGGCAGACACCATACAACAACAGCTTTTAATCCCTCCCACTTCCCTGTACCCCCCAGTCTAATGTATAGCCAAGTAGAAGGAGAAACAGAAAAGTAGGAAAAGACAAAGGCATATTTTCTATTGATGTTTTGGAAACTGGTGATAAAAACATTTATCTCAATAAAAGTCTATGGATAATTTTTTTTGTTTAAATGATTTTTATTAGGTCAATCATATTTTTAACTATAATAAACACAGTAGTAAATGAGATGTTTATAGACATTTTGATCTAAGGTACAGTACTATTACAACCTACATTTTCTATTTTTACAAGGTGTGTATTTAGGTAAGGGGAAAAAACCCAAAAGACATAATAAAAAGAAAAAAAAGGAAAGAAAAGGGTTATATCCAATACATTTTCAACAGCTTTATCTAAGTATATCTAGAGTCAGTAATTTGTATTACACTCTAATAGATTACGTTTTTATAGTCTAATTTGTTTAATATAATACTTGTCTTATGACAGGGTTTTCATATTGAGCCTATACTTTATGTTTGTGTCCTCTGTTCCCAAATTAATACTATGTCAAGTATGAAGTCTCATTTCCACATACAGTATAACAATAGTGCATTTTCTTGAGTGTGATAATGTGATTAACTTCTAAAACCCACTGAGAGAAGGTAGGAATCTGCTGTGACTTCCAGAGTCTGGGGATTAATCTCTTAGCACCAGTCAACATCAAATGGAGCAGTTTTCTGCGGTAGATGCAGCCTAGTTGTGGTATTTGGATAAGAAGGATAATGAGTTGAGTGATATTTGTGTTTAAAGTTTGAGTTAGACAGCATTCTATTTGTTCCCAATAGTTCCTGATCTTAGAACAAGACCACCAAATATGGGTTATAGTTCCCACCTCTCCACATCTTCTCCAGCAGCTGGAAGAAGTGTTTGGATAGAAATTTCGTAATCTTTGAGGTGTGAGGTACCAACAGGCTATTATTTTATAATTAAGTTCCATTAAGGTTAAGGAGATGGAGGAAGAATGGGTCATTCTGAAGCTATGTTTCCATTCTTCATCACTTATGTTAGATTGTAATTCTGATTCCCATTTTGGCAGAGGTCTTTTCTCTGGAAATGAACCTCTGAGTATTTTATATATGTTGGAAAGATGTGCTCTTCGCATATTGGATATTGGGGTTATTACACATATTCTCGAAAGATGTGAGAGGTCTTATGATGTCTTGTTTAGAGGGACTGGTAGTAATTGCATGTCGGATTTAAAATAGGAGTACCTGTTTTGGATTGGGGGTATTTAATTGTTTAATGTTGTATGATCTTTGATATTAATTGTGTCTGCTATTAAGTAAATGGGGAGATTCTGGTATTCCTTAATCGGATTTACATGAGTGAAAGAGCAATGTTGTAGGAAGAGTTGGTTACCTAATAGTGGGGTTAGTGGTGACACTGGAGTGGATATCCCTTTTGTATGTGCAATTACTGTATCCCAAATGTCCAAAGTGGCTTTGATGTATTTATTGTCTGAAATGTTTCCTGGTCTGGCTGATGTCTCTCATATGTTGGGTGTTAGATAGTGAAGCTTCAATTTGGATCCACAGCTTAGAGGGACATGCATGATTCCATGCCAGTACTCTGACTAGGTGTACTGCTCTATAATAATTTGTTAAGTTGGGGACATTGAGGCCTCCATCTTCTTTGCTAAGGTATAGTGTTTGCCTGGCAATTCTGTTGTTTTTTTATAAGACCAAATAAAAGAATCTATCATTTTTTGTTGGGTTGTAAAAAAATGCAGAGGTAGTGCTATAGGTAGCATTTGAAACACATATAAATATTTGTGGATAATCATCATTTTGATGGAATTTATTCATGCCATCCACGATAAGGGGCCTTGTTTGTGCCAAAATTCCAATAATTTATGTGAAATTATCGTGAAATAGGTCTTCTGTATTTTTTGGGATAATCAGTCCCAAGTACTTAAGTTTATTAGTAATAGAGAAGTTAGTGTTATGGATTATATAGTATAAGTCATCCGGATTTCTCCATATTTATAGTAAAGTTAAAAATTTGTTTATAGTCTTCAAGAGTATGTATTAGTGCTGGTAATGAGGTAGATGGAGATTGTAATGTAAAGATAATGTCATCTGCATACAAAAGATATTATTGAATGATGTTCCCGTATTGTATGCCATGGATAGCTGGAATTTTCCTAATTTGTATAGCCAAGATTTCAACTGTAAGGGCGAAAAGTAAAGGGGATAGGGGACATTCTTGACATGTGCCATTTGAGATAGGGAATGATTGTGAAATATTATTATTTCAAGAGATAAAGGTATTTGAAAAGCCAAATTTCGACAGGGCTGACCACATAAAATACCAGTCCATCCTGTTGAAAGCCTTCTCCACATCAGTGGAAAGAAGGGTTAGGGGGCTATGTTTACCTGAAGCTATCTGGAGGGAATGTAAAACCTTTATGGTATTTTCTTTTGCCTCTCGCCCTTTAACAAACCCCACTTGGTCTGGATGTATTAATTTTGGCAAGACTGAATTTAACCGAGTCGCAAGTATTTTAGCATATATTTTAGCATATATTTTAATGTCCACGTTTATGAGAGATATTGGTCTGTAATTCACTACTTGGTCCGTGGGTTTATCTGGTTTTAGAATTGTTTTAAAATGAACGTAATCAAGGCCTCTAGTAAAGGTTGGGAGAAAGCGTTACCCTGATCTATTGATATAAAAAGATTATGTAAATGTGTACTTAGTTGGGATTGGAGCAACTGATGAAATTTTGCTGTGAGTCCGTCAGGTCCTGGAGTGCTTGTATTGTGGTTATTATTTCTTGTAGCGTTATTGGGGAATCTATCGCATGTCTATCTTCGTCCTGAAGAGAGGGGACCTCAAGTGATTCAAACTATGAGATTAAGTTTGTCTTTATTTGCGGGGTTCAGATTGTACAGTTTGATATAGAATGATATAAAACTATTCGTTATATCCTCATTTTTGGTAAGAGATTTGCCTGACGTGTGGGTAATAGACCTGGTAAATTAACTATATTTTTGCTTTTTAAGAGATCTGGCTAATAAACAGCCTGCTTTATTGTTTTCTACAAAGAATTTAGTTTTGGTGGTAAGAACTCCCAAATGTATTTAAGTTCTCTCTAGCCGTTATCATATTTGTTAGTTTCTGAAGAGAGTTTGGCTTTAGTTTGTATAATTGTTGCTTAGTGCCGAGGTCTTTGGTCAAAGATGTGAGCTGTGAGGATCTGAGTTTTTGCTGTTTGGCATTATGTTTTATTAATATTCCCCGTATGAAGCATTTATACGCTTCCCAGTTATTTGTGAATGAGGTATCTATTGGTTTATTAATTAGGAAATTGGTATATTTTATAAGCTCATCTATTGTGTCTTGGTTTGTGAGAATTGTGTCATTGAGTCACAAGTTTAATTTGTTTCACGTTTTAGCTGACCATTTGAAAGTTGTAATTCATGTTGTGATCTGACCATGATGTGTGAGATATTTTGGAATAGATGAGGTTCGCTAGGAATGATTGATCACAAAGGATATAGTCTAGTCTGGAGTAGGAATGTTGTGAATGGGAGAAAAAAGTGTAGTCTCTTCGTGATATGCGGACAGTTCTTCAGATATCGAATAAGGGGAGTGAATATAGAATTGCACAATTGTTTCTTAGTTGGTTGTTACGAATATAAGATCTTCCGGTAGAGGTGTCTAGTGCTGGATTAATTGGAAAGCTAAAATCCCCACCCACAATTATTGGGCATTTGTTGTCATTATTGTTATCGATAAGTGTAAGTTAGTAAGCAGTTGAGAAATCTATCGAAAGGAGATATCTTTAAACGCAACAGCAACAGCTATTTCACTCTCTCTGAGCAGCATAAATCCCAAAACTTCTTGGGCAGTACAGATCCTAAAACTTTTTGTGCAAAGTACATAATCCTACTGGGACTTAATAATGAATAACTTGTTGCACTGAAAGGGTGAGCCGGTCACAGGCCACTGAAGAAACCCAAAGCACACATATATCAGACAAAAGAGAATCAACAGCTCTCCCCCTATGAAAGTCGATAAATATTTCATAACCATGGCACCTCAGTCTATACCTCTCATGTCTGGCAAGCAAAAAAACACAGACAGAAGGCAAAGACACACAGCGGAAATCCACGCGTACCCTCCTTCCCCACCAGATAGAGATTCTGTGCAGGAACCACCACAAGCACTTCTACAGGAGCTCAAGGCATTCTTCCTGCCAAAAATGGAGACACTGCAGGCATGCATGGATACTCTCACGTCAGAGATAAGGCAATTCTCTACTACAATCCAACAAGCAGAGCAAAGAATCTCTGACGTAGAGGACTCTCAGCACTCCTTTTCCATTACCATACAGAGGCTAGAATGCCAAAGCACAGTCTTGCAAGAGAGGCTCGATGACCTCGAGAACCGCTCTCGCCGCAACAACTTGAGGGTGGTGGGTGTTCCTGAATCAATCAAAAATAAAGACTTCCTTGAATTAATGGCCCTAACTCTACCAACAATTCTACAGATGGATAAAGACACCTTGCCCCTTAATGTGGAGAGGGCACATAGAATAGGCCCGGAATCACTCTCGACAAGGACTAATCAAAGACCAAGACAAGTTATATTCAAGCTGTTGAGGTACAAGGAGAAGCTGACCATATTAAAGGCCTATAGGGCTCAGTCTGAGCTCATCTACGAGGGACACAAACTGCTTATCTTCCAGGACTTTTCAGCACCATCACTCAAACCCCGCCGCAACAGGCACACAACTCTTCTATGACAAATCATAATGACTTGCCCAATTAAGATATTGTCCTGGAATGTTGGGGGCATCACCTCCTCGGCAAAAAGAAGTATAGTATTGCAACATCTAGCGTACATCCGCACAGACATTGCCCTAATACAGGAAACACACCTAACAGATACCGAACATGAAAAGTTAAAAATCAGATGGGTGGGGCCAAATCTTATACACCCCGGTGGAGGAACACAAATGAGGAGTAGCCATCCTGATAAAAAAAGGAGATACCATTGCAAATTAAAGCCATCATAACTGATCCAAACAGTAGATACATCATAGCAGAACTAAAAATAGCTGGACAATCTTACATTCTATGTAATGTATATGGACCTAATTGCTCACTCTCTCTATTCTGACATTCAATTCAAACTGCTTTATTGCCCCACGCAGATAAACCTCTTCTGAATGGGGGTGACTTCAACCTTGCTCAATTACTACCATTAGATCGTAAAACCGACACACACACCAAACACCGAACAAAACTCGCAGCTAGAAGACACAGGAAAGAATCTAATACTATTTCTTCATTTAAAAACACATAAGGACTAATTAACCTGTGGAGACAAAGACACCTGACACAAAGGGACTTTACCTGCGTTTCCATAGGCACATGGATCTCTCTCACGCATTGATTACGTTCTCTGTTCCCCCCACTTGCATAGACAGATCTCAGACATCACAATATCTGATATCACAATCTCAGAGCATGCACCCATATGGCTACAACTCTGCCAAACACCTCATAAACCTCCACAAAGAGCATGGAGATTTCCCATATACCTTCACCATAACATAGAATTTCAAAGGCCCTTGAAGGCACAATTGTTAGATTACTACACTTTCAACGCCCAACATCTAGATACTACTGGAATTTTTTTGGGAGCCTCTAAGGCTGTCATGAGGGGCCAAATAACTAACTTTACTGCCCACTTTAATTCTAAATGCAAACACATACAGAGAACTACAAATTCAGCGGTCTCTATGGCATATAACAATTATTTGACTCACCCCTCCCTTAACAATAGAAATTGATACTACGAACTGAAAACACTAAGAGACAATGCTTTAAAGCATCAAGACCTCATATTCCAACAACACAGAAAAGGACGATTCTACCAATATGGAACAGAACTGTAAAGCTTCTCGCTAATACAGTAAAACTAACCTCACCTATATCACTAATAACGGCCATAAACACTAACAAGGGAATATGCACTGACAACAAAGGGATTATGAAAGAATTTGTACAGTTCTACACAACACTTTACTCCAAACAAATTATATATCCGTCTGATAAAGACAAATTCTGGGCCCAAGTCAAACTCCCCTAATAACAGAGCAGTTGGAGGTCCTGAACGCTCCTATACTTCCAATGAGGTAAAGAAAGCTATAAAATCAGCTAAACTAGGTAAAGCCCCAGGACCGGACAAAATTCCAATTGAGTACTACAAAAATTTACAGAGTGAACCTAGTTTAAACATTCACTACTTACATTGATGCAGAGAAGGCTTTTGACAGGGTTGAGTGGGACCCCCTTCTGTTCTCTCTGGACAAATTCGGAATCACAGGTGACTTTCATAACCTTCTCTATATGCTATATTTCCAACTACTTACCTCAATTTTAGTAAATGGCAAAGTCTCTCAACCATTAATTTTAGAAATAGGCACCAGACAGGGTTGCCCCCTGTGACTCCTTCTGTTTAACCTAGCCATTGAGCTTCTGGCCATATATATTAGAAACGCAATGGAAGGCATCAACATTTGACATCACTCACTACATCTGTCTCTCTATGCTGATGACCTACTCCTATACATTCAAAATCCAAACCAAATGATCCCCAAACTCCTGCATATCTTCCAACAATTTAGAGCAATTTCGGGGTACTAAATCGGAATTAATTTTCCTAAAAAAGACAGCTAACTGTCCCCTAATAAACAACACATTCCAAATTAAGTATGGCTCATTTAAAAATCTTGGTATCCAACTACACACTAACTCTAACCTCATCTATAAACTTAACATCACCCCAGTACTAAGACAACTTCAATCCTTATTAACAGGCTGGACCAAACTACCGCTAACACTCTCTGGCAGAATTAGCTTACCAAAAATGATAGCCATACCCAAACTACGGTATCCACTTCAACTATTACCACTATTACTGACTAGAACTGATTTGTCCACCATCCATAGAGCTTTTTCCAGTTTTGTCTGAAACTCTAAAAAACAATGCATCAGCCGCCATAAACTAGCACTTTCTTCAGATAGAGGAGGATTAAATCTACCAAATGTAGAATGGTATAACTAGTCTACACTAACTAAATTAACCTTGGAATGGCTGGTGGGCGCTTTGGTTTTCAATGATAGGCATTTGGAAGCTACCCTAGTACACCCACTACACCTAGCCTTCCTACCATATGCCCCTCTGAGCTCCCTTCCTCCCAGAGTGGAGAACAACATACTGTTTAAAGATCCCTTAAGGGCTTGAACCAAGCCATGCAGATGGTGGGGAACATCTCAAACAATAACCAAAAGATTGCCACTACAGGGAAACCCTACATTCCTATCGGGAATGAACACTCAAATGTTCACAACATGGAAACACAACAGTTTAACCTCAGTTACTTAATTATTTAAACCAAGAACAAACAACCTTTTATCATTAACGTAGAAGAAGAATGCAGGCACTACACAGTGTGTATGAAGTAAAAAATACAACCTTTATTCGGCTTCCTTAAAAGAGTACAAAAACAGTCCAAACATATGGCAGACACACAGACGTAAGGGACAGACGGCCTGGTGCATTTCGCACCCCCTAGTCATTAGCCAAGTTACAAAACAAATACAATCTCCCGAGACACAGTACCTATGCGTATTTACAAAGTTCACATTATGCTCGCATACTATTAACTGACAGACTAGATTGCACGGTCAATACCCCCATAGATACCATATGCTCTCTAGCAAAACAAGGAATTCATTCCATCACACACACTTATAACCTAACTATGATGACTAAAGTCACTATTATCACACAAGAGATATGTGACAGATGGAAAATGAATGCCAACATAGACATTACTGAAAAAAACAATAATAACTAGCTTTGAGAAATTAACTCAATCTACACTAGCAATGGATCTAAGAGAAATGCACCTCAAATTCATGCACATCAGCTATATTACACCTAAAGTTTGTGCTAAATGGGTACCGGGAGCTCCAAACACATATTTGAAATGCTCACTAGACAACCCAGACATATCACACCTATTTTAGAATTGCCCCAAGATAACACAATACTGGTGCAAGTTATAACACTGGCTAGTGAAAGTATGTGGAGAACTCATAATCTTAACAATGCTTGACACCATCATACTAAAGGGCCACACCCACCAATCACCATATGACACATTTCTTAACTCCTGTATACTACTAGTCAGTAAACAAATCCTTAGGAAGTGGATATCTCACAAGCCACCACATCTGCAACAATTCAAGTGACTGTTACACACCCAACTACTTATAGAGCAGGCAGATGTTAAAGGGGACTTAGAATGTAGAATTAAATCCTTTTTAACCAAGTGGGAACTGGGAACCATACTTATTATATCTCTCCCCTACTGAAAGGGCATGGATATTGTCCCATTTCCGAAGAGTACATACTTTATGACTGAGCAACTCAAAGGTAGATGGCACAAGGAAAACACTAACGACTGAACATATTCCCTCCCTTCACCCTCAATGACATCACCACATACTCTCTCATATCCATTCCAACAACTAAAGATTCTTCAACACAGATGTCTGGTGGATGGCTGGGCAGATGCCCCGACCCTCCTTTTCGGGAACGTGACCAGAGTGCGGGAGACAGTGGGTGAGCCAAAAAGATTCTAGGTATCTTACTGAGACCCTGGATACATACTAGATGTATCCACATGGGTAACAATGAAATGCCAATATGTTTGACAATTATTTTATAGGCACTTGTTTGATCAAAGCAAAGTTATGCACTTTTGGCACTAACCTGATAAAGCAGATCACAGTTTACTGCCCAACCTAGTGGAGACTGCGCTTCACTTTCACCCCCCCTCTCCTCCCCCTCCCACCCTCTCCCCAATGTCCCAGTTTAAACTATTGTTGGAAGTCACAAAAAACATCCTCAAAAAACAGAATTAAGCACATCATATCACACAAATTGACTACCAAATCTTTGATACATGCATCTATGAAAGAATAATGAGAAAATTTCTGAAAAGTCTTAATAAGATATAGGATCTCATTAGAGAATGGCACATTAGATGTTGACAGGCCGCAATGCCACGGACCAGCCATAACTACATAGACCATGGACTTCCCCCCTTCCCCTCTCCCTCCCTCACTTCCCCTCCCCCCCACCCCTCTTCCATTCCCTAACCTCTCCCCTTTCCTGTTATTGTATGCATAGTTATAAAAGGCTCAAGAATGAGATAAAGTGAATACTTGTATCATTCTATTACAAACATCACTAAGCCTCAACCAGGCTAAGGGTATAATTTTACAAGGCATGTAAAAATACTGCTACATTATTGTATCTCTGTTTGAGCATTAATAACTAAAGAAATAAAAGAATAAAAAAATGTCAAATGCTGGGGCAAAAAAACAAAAAAGAGAAACACGAACAAAGAAGTAAGAAGCTGCGCAACCAGGCTCTAAATAATTACAAAAGAAAATGGCCTCCATGGGAGAAACTGATCCACTAAACCACCTCAACCTGAACTTTGTGAACTTTTGGAAAAACTAATGATGACACTACTTGATAGAGCCCTATTTGATACCATGCTGAATAAATTATGTGCAACAAGTACAATAGCAATCAAGAGGAGGCGGACAG
>CAJPDP010424197.1:0-10264 GCA_905336975.1 Bombina variegata variegata
TTGGTGGTTCAGTGGTTAATAACTGTATTAGGTAGATTGTGATGTGGGGGGCTGGTGGTTTAGTGTTTAATAACTGTATTAGGTAGATTGTGAATGCGATGTGGGGAGTTGGCGGATTAGGGGTTAATACTTTTGTTAGTAGTTGTGATGTGGGGAGATGACGGTTTAGACATTAATACATTTTATTATTAGTTGCGATGTGGGGGGATGGCAGAAATAGGGGTTTTGAAGTGTCGGATTTATTATTGGGAGGCGGGTTAGACTTTTATGGGAGATTTAACTTCTTCTTTTTTTTTTTTTTCTTACACGCCGGCAGTTTCTAAAGTGCTGTAAGTCACTGGCGACTCCAGGAAATGTGTATTTACATACATTTATGGACATCGCTAGTTTATCCGCCTTACGGCACTTTATGAACTGCCGTGCGTGGTTTATGTGATTCCCCGATGTGCAAGGTGAAATTACGGGCGGCGCGGGATTTAGCAGTTGTGCTGAAGCCTGCGCCGCATATATAATCTCGCCCTTAGACAGAGCAAATTAAAAATTGTACCTCTCTTTCCCCCCACCATTGGGAGTGTGATGTCTGCTACCTCTTGTTTACATATTTTTTCTATGGCCAATACTACTTTACTAAAATCTTAAGTATAGGTGGGGATAAAATAAGTAAATAAAGCTATTACAAATGGCAAAATAAAGGATAAAGGCACAGTAAAGTCAAAATTAATTTTCAAATTTTCTACTCTTATTAAATTTGTTTTATTTTATTTGTATCCTTTGTTGAAGAGCATACATAGGTAGATATCTATATTATTTTGTTCTCTTTGTATTTTTTGTTGTTGAACAGCATACCTAGCTATGCTCAGGAGCCACAATGCACTGGTGGGTTCTAGCTGCTGATTGGTACTTGCACATAAAGCTGCACATATGCCTCTTGTCATTGGTTCATCCAATGTGCTCAGATAGTACCCAGCACTTTAAAAAAAGAATTCCAAAACAACAAAGAAAGCACACTATGGTTGAGTAAATCAAATCGATACACATAGGGCTAGATTACAAGTGAGGAGCAAAGAATTGGGCGCTAGCGTAATCGTGTTTTTGCGAGTCATTTTCATTGCGCTGATATTGCAAGTGGAGTGAAATCACGACTGCACTAGTGCAATCAACATTTACGCTTTAATCCTTACCACAATCTCAGAGCTGTGGTTAACTGTTTTCCAAAACAAAAAAAGTTGCACAAAACACTTCAAAAATACATTACAAAGTACAGTTACACTCATATTAACACTGTGTAATAAAAAATATTTTAAAAAAATATTGCACATACATATACATGTCTAAAGATGTATTTGTATGTATATATACTGTATATATGTTTATATATGTGTACATATATATTAATGTATTTATATGTGTGTGTATATATGTATTTACAGTCATATACTGTATATACATATAAAAACATCAATTTATATGTACATAAGTATATTATAGCCTTTAGATGAAAACATGATAAAACATTTATGCAATATTCATATTTGATAAAGATTTTAACTATGTTTTTACTGTAAATATTTCACATTTGCTAATGCGAATATGCTATGGAGTTTGCGCGATCTCGGGTGTTAGGGTTTTTTTTTTCCACTTTTTTTTTCTCCATGTATTTCTATGGGGGAATATGTGCATGTGCACGTGGAAAATTAAGTTAGTTTTTTCAATATTCTGTGCCACTTGTAATCTAGCCCATAGTATATAGTCTGTATGTCCTAATATTAATCAAAAGTAAATTGCAAGTTGTTTAAAATTGCATATTTTATCTATTATCCTTTTTTTTTTTTTTTTTTTAAGGTCCATGATTTAATATTACAGCGCTTTTTTTGTTTGTTTAGAAAATTAAGAAAAAAATGAAGAGATAAGGGAAGTTTAGTGAATCCGCTTCTAAAATAATATAGAGAGGCTATAAAGTTATCTAGCCTACCTATAAATGTTTGCAGTAGATTCTATAATAAACTGCAAATAGCTTATCAATTATTCATTTTATACATATTTTAAATCTCAGTCTCCCCAGTTACTAATGTTTATTTAAAGGGATAGTCTACTTGATTTTTTGTATTGTTAAAAAAATAGATAATGCCTTTACTCCCCATTCTCCAGCTTTGAACAACCAACACTGTTATATTAAAGAGACAGTCAACAAACAGAGAACATTACCCTTAATAAATAGACACTCCTATGGTTGGTGAAGGGCATTGTTGTAAAGGCGAGATCAAGCTAGAAATTTATTGAACATGATTTCACCTATATTTTCATGGTTTTGCTGGTAGGCATTCCTATATTTGTTGTGTGATGTGCCAAATATGTTTTCTTTAAAGCATATGTTACAATGGACTGTTTTATAGACAATTTTTTATTTGTTTGTATTGTAAGGTTTTGAAGGTGTTTTTATGATCCCGTATCCTTTACAGAGGAATTTATTATATATGCTGTGACATGAACGATTAGAAGATAGATGGGGATTCATTGATTATAATAGAGAGTAATGTGCAGCTCACAGACGAGAAATCTTTATGAATTGTTTGATTATTGAGTTGTGTTGTTGCTGCGAGTTCTTTCGATGAGATATTCGTCTTTCAAACAGGTTTTCTTGAATCTAGAAGATATACAGTATATTTGAATTTCTGGTTAAGGTAGACTACTGTAAGCTAATTTATTTGCTCTAAAACATATATGGGTGTGTTTAATGGAAACTATATACTATATTAAATTCTTGATAACTGACTTTATTTCAATTGCTTTTTTATTTAGTTAACCATTTAATTATTATTATTTTTTTAAATCCAACAGATTATGCTTTGCTAGAATGTGGAATTACATCTTCAGAAAAATGAAGGATGCTATAATGCAGGTGTCTAATCTTTTCAAATAAAGGGCCACATTTGAGTATGTTATCACTTGTAGCCAGCAAAGAAGGTTGAACTTCCATGGATCAAAACTAAATTATAGACTACTATATAAACAAAATTAAATTGGTAATGTGTTGTGTGTGAGTGCTAAATGCAACAAGCCAATGTATACATACACACAAAGAAACAAAATGTAGATCCTTATAGAAAGAACAGGAAACATTCAGTTGTAGAGATGAAAATATATATATTGCAAGGCAGAATGGTATCATAAATGGGAAAGCTGAGGTCCAGATAAAACTTTACTGAACTATTTTTCACATACGTAGAAATTTTTCAGAGAAAGAGAGAACTGAAAATGAATTAAAACTTCTTTGGGGGAGGAACTTCCATCAGCTGTTAATGGCTAATTTTATACAAATGAAAAATTATTGGCTTCTCAAACATTTTTTGTCTCCTCATAATAATAATGTATATTGTTTCTAATAAATAAATGAATTAATAACCACTGGGCTCAGGTTTAATAGTCTAAGATATGGCTGATCACCATTAACTAATTAACGTATTACATAAATAATGGACAATAAAGAACAGTGGTGTTATTTTCTTTGTTTTGTTTTTTTCAAGTTCAGTTCTGTTCCTTGATGGACTGCACTACATTTTTCTAATAGGTTTGTTGCAACGTTCTTTCATTAAACCTACCAAAGACATCTGAAAAGCAATTGAAATCCTTATTATTCCATACCTCACACAGTCAAGATTCACTTCGCAATACAGGTCAGATTCCCCATTGTCTTGTTCATTTCCGTTTTGATTACTTAGGTGCAAACGTTGAAACTGTTCAACATTGGTTCAGCAGTCAGCCAATCACTTTAGGTTCAATGAGTCTGAGCAGGCACTTTTTCTCTTGCTTAGGCGATTTGTTTGTGCTTCCTAATGAATACAGTCTTTCTTTGTGCTCATCCGCTTATTTGATTTATGTCACCCTAGGCTGCCCTTGCTTTGCAGCCTATAAGATACTAATGCCCTCTGTTAGCAGAAAAGGCATACATTCTAAAGGCCAGCCAAAATATTTCACAGAGATTTCCAATAAACCTGCTCTTTTACTTGAAGCAACAAAGATCTTTATAAAAGCTACTAAGCGATTTGCTAAAACAATATGTTTCTATATGTTGTGAGTTTAAAGCGACAGTAGAGTCATATCTAATCTTAAATGGATCGTATAGAGCAGGGCAATTTATTAAACTTTCCAATGTATTTCAATTTTCTATTATCAAATTTGCTTTGTTCTCCTGGTATTTTAAAGATTAAGGAGTAATCTTAAGTGAGCTCGGGAGTGTGTATGTGTAAGCAATGTTATACATAGTTACAAGCACTGCTGCCACAGACCGCTAAAGACACATGCCCATTCCTAAGCATCTATCAGCCGACCTAGCTTTACTCTTCAGCAAAGAAAACCAAGAGAATTAAGCAACTTTGACAATATAAGTAAAATGGAAAGTTGTTTAATATAGCATTCCCTGTCTCAAACATAAATATTTATTTTTGACTTTACTGTCCCTTTAAATGGATGCTTAATGTTGTAGTCTTACTATGAGAACTGACAACATTTTAAGCATAAAACAACTTTGAAACACAAAATTTGATTTTGTTAAGAATTGAATGCGAAATTACATATTTGTTCAAAACTAAGAATATAATTCTGGTACAAAAGCAAATGCATATGCAATTGTAGATTTTTTTGTTAGTATTATATTTAATTGTTAAAATATCCTTTAAATATGTGGTTATGCTAAATAATAATATAAAACAAACAATAATAGTCATTCTAATCATCATTTATTTGTACAGCAATATCACATTTTGTAGGGATACGTAATGACACTAATGCACGGTAAATAATACCAATTTAACAGATTTCCACTTCCAAAGAGTTTACAATCTACAATGCACACAAAAGGAAAATTTGGGTAGCCAGATTTGGTTATTAAAAGAGAATTATAGGACAGAAATAAACTGGGCAAGAATCAGAAAACTGCATCAAGTCTGATTTTATACACTGTGCCATGGCACCAGACAGATACTTCCTCTTATTTGTCTATTTTAAGCATTGCTCAATTGAATCTTGTTTACATATAAGTACAATGTTTATAAAATATGATTTAAAAAGTTGGACAGCCCTGTTGTAGAGTTCTAAATAATCCATTCCAAGTATTTCAAGGAAGCCGCTAAGTTTAGCTTGAGTGTTCATAATTACAATATTCTAATGCATTTAAGTTTTTTTTTCCTAATGTTTCATTTGCAAAAGGCTTCCTTATGTAATTAAGGTGAGCAGCTGGAATCTTAATATATACCATTGAATTGTGTGGGAAAATGTCTCATAATGCTTAGAATGGCTCACATTAAAATTTTCAATTACATTGGGGCATTATCTTGGCTGTTTGATCAAACCCTCTGTATTAAACACACTGACCTGTAAAGTAACTTAAACTTGACCATATGTGTTTATTTGCAAACTGTTCGTTTTATTATTGGGCTTATATGCTATGCCTAAGTACTCAGGTTGTTACTATAAAAACACCATTTTGTAAATCCCTAAATGTTTCTACTTAAAGTCTAATAACTAATCTGAGTATAATTACATTATATAATAAGGACCTGGAAGCATCAGTACAAAGAAAAAGTCAACTTATGACTGCAAAATAAGGATTTGTAGTGCTATCTGGAAATGCTATGGGCTGCAGAAATCTAACTGTTATGTGCTATATAAAGTACAGGTTTTAGACCATGCTGTAATTTTCCATAAAAGTAAACCTTGAGGCATGTATTCATATTGTTAGCTTTGCATATACACTCAAGGTTATATCTCAAATCAATTGCAGGAAAAGCTCTAAAAAAGCAAAACAAGACAGTTTGTTCTTTTTTGTACCGAGTGGATTAATCATACATGCAACAGATTATAAGGACGTTAAAAATAAATACATTAATAATATAAATAAGTAAATTAAAATAAAAACAGATGTTTTCTAACCTAAGAGAATCATAGTACCATACATATGCTTATTCATGAGCTAACTGAACACAAATATTACACAGAGGAAGCTAACATTATAGTTGAAATTACCATTTATAAGCTATGATGTTATACCGTCTTTACCCATTTTTCCACTCTGATAACCAGTTATATGCTACTGTTCTCATAAAATGACTCAGTCAATGAAGACGAAGAGGCTTTTTGTTACTAAGAGACTTTATAATACAATACAGAACCAAAATGAAATTTAAAAAATGAAAAATGGTCAATCTTCATTTCATACCATTTTCTTTCTCCTAAACAGTAAATGCATATAGATGCCTGTTTTTGCTATTTTTGTTTTTAAAATAGATGTCTTGACTCTTTGTAACCAACACCCAGTTTTGTAACATTCCCATTCAAAAGGGCTGAGCCTACAGTTAGACCATACACTTTTATTGTATCTCTCTATATACACATAAACAAAACTTAGACACTGACATTTGCATTGTGAAAATGGTTTCAGTGAGCAAACCCAACTATTTTAAGTTCAGAAATAAACATAAAGCAGCAATTTCCAAAACATTTAATACTACTACTACTATTTATTGGGAACATATAAAGGGAACAATTTTACCCTCATTGTCCCCTATTCCATTGGTTAAAAAAAGATTGCTTGTGATTTACTATCCATCATTGCCCTATGTTTGTACTATTGGTGCTAAAAGTCTTAATGATCATCCATTAAGTCAATTTGGATGTCCTTAACTGAAGTCTGGGCCATAAAAAATGGATGCAATAACACATGGTCACTGCCTCAGCTCTATCCTGAGTAATTATCAGTCCCATTTAATTTGCCCAACCACTTCACACATTTACATACAGAGTGGGTCTAGCGAACAGAAAATGTCCCACCTGCTCTGTATATGAGCATTTTTCATACTTTTCCATTTATTAATCAATGAAGTAGACTTTGTGCTGACATATAGATTCTAGGTCCTTCTTCACTAGGCAACCTAATGAGACATGCATGAAAAGGAATTCAAATTGAAACCATACAAGAAAATAATAATCCTATGTGATCTAAATAAATACCCTTGGGAGGAATTAGTGAAATTAGTATCTTACAAAAAATAAAATTGAATTATTGTATGTTTAAAAGCTGTAGTGTCTTAATCCAGATAACAAGTTGAAATATACTTTCAATAAAAAGGGTTTTACCAGAGAATAAAATAAAAGCTAAGAAAAACCATAGTCTTATGTATCAAAAGAGTAAATTAAGTTACTGTTTCCTTTCAATCAATGCTTATGATATGTTATACAGTATAGGTTATTAATTCCCATTTAATTAGAGCAACAACATATCTAAAAAGGTTTCTGGATATATAGGTCAATAAAAATAATCAGCTTCCACAACTTCCATATTTCTGTGTTTATTAAAATTGAACATATCTTTTCATTCACCTTTTCTAACAATTTTAAAAAACAATTGCTTTGGAAATAAAGATCTGGTGACACATCCTATACTCTACTTTATTGGCATATCATATTCACTACCAGCATCTCTCTTTAATATATGATCTGAATTTAAAACTTCAGATATATTTCTAATAAAAATGCTGTATAGTTGCTGTGTGACAATTTATGGGGCTAAAGAGAATGCAAACTTGATTTAACAATTCCTCCAGGCCCACCATTGCTTTGTTTATTTTTCTTGTCTTGTAATTCCTGCAGGTAAAAAATACTAAGATACCATAATTTGAGCTGACATTTCTCCAAAGGAGCATCTTTAGGTGTCAAGCTTTTCTCTTAGTTGCAAGATCCTATATCTGCACTTTACATTATAAAACATTACATTAAAACATTACGTTTATACATAAATTTGCATTTCCATTGGATTTCTAATTGAATACCACATTTAAAAGTACAATATCATCCATTGCTTGGAAAACTGATACTGCTATGTTGGGAAAAAAATAATTTTGTTTTCATTCTTGTAGAGACAGGTTTCAAATAAGAGGTGTAGAATTTGTCCTACTCAGCCATTACCAACTAATACACAAGTTGTTTTTAGACGCTGTTCACAAATGTTATGTTAGTGTCTATTTCAATTTAAATGATTACTTGTCCATAAATAATGGAATATAGATCTTTTAAAGAATAAGTTTGACATTTTCATGTAGAAGAATATTTACATTCATGAATAATATTTGATGTATAGGTACTTTCTGTCAGTTACTTTTAATTCCTTTTGTTGAAAATAACTGATATGAAAATTATAAATTAACAGTTGTGTACAGGCTGCATTTACATGCCCACCAAGCATTCTGCACATGCACAATACATTTTAGTCTTATAATGGTCTCTGTTCCAACATCCTACATGAGTGCTGAGAAATTAGACTGAATGCATATAACATTTAACATGTTGGGAACTGCAGCAATACTTCAAAAAAATTAAATTAATATGGGATCTGGTAATGTGGGAGTCAGAGTCTCATCCCAATTTGGACAGTCCCATGCTTCCAAGACAGCTAGGGCATCCTTTTGTAATGTAATAATATATGTTTGTAGTGTTCTTTACTTAAACAACATAGCGCAGGATTACAAGTGCGTACTAACTGTATGGTGCAAGCAATATGGTGTATTTCTCGGCTCCTTGCGACAGAAATATCACGCTTATTACAAGTTGAAAGTAAATGCATTCACCTGAGCACAACTGAATTTAACAAGATTCGGGTTAATGCAACTTCAGAGCTCTGGATAACTGTTACATAAGACAAGAAAGTTGCACAAAACCAATCAAAAATACATTTAACAGTACAATTACATTCATTAACACTGATAAAAATGATTTAAAAAAAAAATGCATTCAAAAGTTATAAGGGCTAAAAGAGAGGTCTAAGGTGTTAGAAGAAAAAAGGACTGCAAAGGGCTTTAACATAGAGATACATACATACACATGTCTAAATATGTATATATGAAATATGAATTTCTATGGGGATATGTTTATTCCGTAAATTTGACATTTGACAAAGATGTTGAAATAACACCGAAACGTTATGTTTGTTACGTGATGTCTTTCAAGATGAATTAAAGTTTTGGATATTGTGCTTGAAGTCCAGTGAGTGCCTTTTTTTCAAGAGGATTATATATATATATATATATATATATATATATATATAAATATATAAAAAAATATATGTATTTATGAATAAATAGAACATTTAATATTTCATGTCGAGTTAGCGCACTTGAGTAAACGCGATCCGGTTTGCGTGCAAGTAGGGTGTTTTTATTCACTTTTTTTGCTCCATTGACTTCCATGGGGGAATACATCAACGCAACTATATTCTAACTTCAGCTTTTTGCGCTCGTTGGGTTAGCACGCAAGCGAAAACTGTTTACTTTCAACTCATAATACGAGATCAACCCATTGAGCGCAAAAAGCCGAAAATCTAGCGCAGCTCGAGCTGGAGCGTTAATTAGAGCTCCACTTGTAATCTGGCCCTATGTGTTTAACCCCTGAAAAGGGGCTAAACAAATAGTTGACGTACCACTAGAGAGCTTCAGAGAACTGCTGGTCGCTCACGAAAACTGTCGCTATCTCAATCAGCAGCTGTCATGTTTCCACTATAATGGCACCTTAATTACAACTGGATTGTAACACAATATTTGTATTGCTCATGTTCCAAACTGACAGTAATAGATATGACTGGATTGCTTAATGTGTGCAGACTGTGTAGTACTGAATAGAGAAGATAAAAGAGGAGAGCTGTGTTTACAGTGGGATACAATGCGTGCAGTTATATTCTGGATGCAGAATGAATAGCTATACTTATCTCACTGACTGTACATTGTGTGAAACTAAACAGCCATTTAGTAAAGCATACAGAGTTTTAAAGGCACATCAAACAATTTGAGATTGTAAAATAAAATGTTTATTAATATGTAGTATTTAAACCTTTGCAGTATACATTATTTATTATTTTTTTGCAAGAATTTGATGTGCAGATTCATAACACTGATATATTGTACACAGCAATTGTTTGCTGACTCTTCATTTCTAGTTTTTAATTGACTCAGCATAGGACATAAAATAAGGCAAACCTAGGTTGCAATACAGCTGCACAATTATTTTATGGAGACTAGAACTTAAACTATTATTTCTTCAATATTTAAAGGGACAGTCTACACCAGAATTGTTATTGTTTTAAAATATAGATAATCCCTATTTTACCCATTCCCCAGTTTTGCATAACCAACACAGTTATATTTATATATTTTTTACCTCTGTGATTATCTTGTATCTAAGCCTCTGCAATCTGCCCCTTTATTTCAGTTCTTTTCACAGA
>CAJPDP010424214.1:0-10043 GCA_905336975.1 Bombina variegata variegata
GAACCAAAAATTGTCTGGCTCCTTAGCCTAGATGCCTTTTTCAAATAAAGATAGCAAAGAACGAAGAAAAATTGATAATAGGAGTAAATTAGAAAGTTGCATGCTCTGAATCACGAAAGAAAAAAATTAGGTTCAGTGCCCCTTTAACAATAATATATAGCAATGCAAGTTTGTACAACCCCTGTTTTCTAACCTGAAGCACTTTATACAGTTGTCAAAAAGTTGACAACCTAATTGATATGTAAATGCACACTACTTCAGTCACAGTATGTGAGAATACCTCAGCTCCAATATGGCGGCACCCAGTACAAAGAGGTGGATCTTCAATATCAGACAACAATTCAGGGGTTAAAATGGCAACATGGCTTTAAAGAAAGCTGCAGCAACAGGAGGGAAAGTTATATCTTATTGAGAAATAGCCCTTCTAGGGAAGTTGTGCCCAACATTTAATGTCCCTTTAAGATAGTCAAAACATTACATCATTCTCTAACTGCTATTTTTATACATACTATTATGTTGTAATTTATGCAGGTATTTATATCACTACACAACAGGTAAAAGGCAAAAAATGTGGCTTTGAGGCCTTTATAGACATAAATTCCCCAAGGTTCAATTGCGTACTAATCTGGCAGTTAGCGCCCAAGTGGAAAAAAACCTATATATCTATATTTATCGATCTATATATATATCTATCTATATCAGGGGTGAAAAATATCACTAGATTACTAGTCAGGGTTTAAAAGCTACCAGCTCAGAGGGAAAAAGTTACTAGTCCACTCGCTCATGACTAGTGGAGTAGTGGACAATTCAAGCTCTGTCCGCCGTCCCTCCCACTGTTTACCCTTCAAAGCTAATGGGAGGTTTATACACACAAACACATGTATGTACACACGTTTATAATAATACACCCCACACTATATATATATATATATATATATATATATATATATATATATATATATATATGAAAAAAAGAAAAATATGCTGGAGCTCAATGAATAAAAGTCCAAAAATGTATTATATCCAACATTAAAAAAGTACATAAATCATTCGCAGGAAAAGAAAATGGGTAGATCACATAATAGATCTTACGTGTTTCGGCATAGGTGCCATAATCATAGATCCTAAATACTCATTACCTATCATGTTTTTTAACCCTTTGAGTGTTAACGACGGCTCTGGTGCGGTTCTGAGCCGTCGTCAGCACCTAACTGGGAAAATTTGCGACGGCTCAGAACCGCACCCACCTTGAGGGCAATCTGGGGGCTCCCATCGACTCCAACCCTAGTGATCGGGCCTGTACAGTGACAGTCATCGCCGTGGCTTCACGTTTTGTATGGTGAAGTCACACGCAATGACGTGATGATGTCACCGCGCAACTTTATTGAAAAATTACAATGACAGTATAGGGAAATCTAAGCAGCTACAGACCCCCAGGACCCACTGTTGGAAAGGTAATCCCCTAAACCCTTCCAACAGTATAAGTCTTGGGTATCTTAAAAAAAAATAAAAAGTTAAAAAAATATATATTTAAAAAAATAAAAAAAATACTCAAATCCAGCTTAGCAGGTGGCAAATTGCTTAGCACTCAAAGGGTTAAAAACCTAATCCTCATAGCCCATTGGCTACTAAAAATTGAATAAATTACATAACCATTTAACTATTTATATCTTGAAACTACCATGTTATATTTCTTCATAAACATATAATATTTGGAAGTTTTTTGACTAAAGCACTTTTTCGCAAGTTATAAATATGTAACAATATATTCATACATATAAATTATATTTCAATTATATTAAATATACAAGCAGAATAGTTTGTTCTAAATCATTTGAATTTCATTAATACTTCAGATCTTATTTACAATAATTTATTATAAAAAATTCAGAGTTAAAACCTTGAGGTTTTTAAGTGTCTAGGGTTAATATCCAATATACTTCTTGTTTGGTCAACTTGCTAATTTTTTCTCCTGTTATAGGCATGTGTAATTTTTCTATCGTTGATCATTTAAAGATATCCAAATACATATTTAGAGGTCATGCCCACATACTGTTTCTTATGCAATGGGCATTCCACCAGATAAATCACATATGTGGATGAACAGTCTACATCCTTTGGTAGAAATTGTTTTCTATTAATTTAGGAAACAAAGGTCTTACCACTTTTTTGATAATCACAGGCCTTACACAGATTATTGCCACATTTAAATGTACCATTTAATGTAAACCAAGAACGTAAACTTATATTATCTGCAAGCATACTGGTGGACACCATATTCCCCAAAGTAAGATTTTTTTGCAAATACAAAGCAACAGCCCATATCTAGCACATCTTTCAAAATGTAATCTCCATTTATAAGTGGAAGATAGTTTTTTAATACATCACAGATCTTAGAACTGCGATGAATATTGTGTGATAAATAAGGGACGAGCTTCTTTATCTCTTTTTTATTTAGGTCTCAAAAGATTTGTTCTCTTTAAAGGTAACACCTGATTGAATGTTTTTTCTATTGTTCCTTTGGCATAACCTCAATCCTTAAGCCTCTGCTTAATCACATTACTCTCACGTACACACGTTTTTTTCATCAGTGCAAATCCTTTTTGCTCTGATGAATTGGCTTTTTGAAATCCCATGGAAAACATGCTTTAGACGATGCCCTTGTAGCATATAATAATATGTTTCTAGCAATAGGTTTACAATATATAATGGTGTGTATCTTGTGTGTCTCTAAATGTCCAACTAAGGTAGCATCTAAATCATTTATCTCTCTCTTAACCCATTCTGATGTAAAGGAGACTCCAAAAATGTTTTTGTTTAAATATTCTACAAAAATTGTTAACTGAATCCTGGTTAGACTCCCAAATAAACATCAAATCATCAATGAATCTGCGATAAAAACATTTCTCTTTTAAAAAAGGGGTTATCATCCGCAAAGACAAGGACACGTTCCAGCCACCCCATAAAGAGGATAGCATATGATGGGGCAAATTTGGCCCCAATTGCTGTTCCTTGTCGTTGCAGATAATTATCCCCCTCAAACAAAAGTAATTATATTCCAGCGGGAATTGTACTACTCTCAAGATGAAGCTCTTTTTAATTTCAGAGTAATCAGTATTTAAATCAAGAAAAAAATCAACAGCTTTTAAACCTATATGATGGGGATACTCAAATACAAAGACACCGCATCTATAGTTAGCCAACTATGGGTCTCATTCCATTAAAACATTTTCAGTAGCAGTAACAAATGTGAAGAGTCTCTTAAATAACTTGGATTGATAAATACCAGGGGTTGTAATATAGCATCAGGCCACTCAGAAAGAGGCTCTAACAAGGAACCTATTCCTGATACTACAACATCCCCTAATTTAATCCAAGCCCTTCTGAACCTTCGGCAGGTGGTGCAATATGGGCATAATTGGTGTTTTCACATACAAATATTCATATGTAGATCTATCTAAAATATCACTCCACCGCACATCATCTAGTAGGCTCTATAATTCTCGTTGAAACATTTTAATTGGATTCTCATTCAACACAATATATACATCTCAATCATTTAACTGCCTTCAACTTAATCAATATAGTAATTTCTATTCAAAACAACACTTCCTCCCTTGTCTGATTGCTTAATAACTATTAAACATTTATTTTGTATTTTTTTTACTGCAGGCATTTCTTAATTGTATAATATAAAACTTTTATTTTAACTTTTGTAAAAATAGTGACATCATTATGACACAAATCTTTTTGCAACCTAGCAACACTCCAGTGGATCTTACTCTGCTCTGCTACGTTAAATGCTTGTTGATAATGTCTGATATATTATTCTTCCTCCACTCAAGTTTCTGTAACTTTAATTATACTTCATAATATAAAACTATCCTCTATTTCACTGTTCTTTTACTAATACAGTATATTTGCTATTTCTGATGAAGATGTATCTATTTTCTTTAAAGGGACGTGAAACCCAAACATTTTTCCTTCATGATTCAGATAGAGCATGCAATTTGCATTCTCTTCATTCTCTTGTTATCTTTTGTTGAAAAGCAGGACCGTAAGCTCAGGTGCGTGCACATGTCTTGGGCACTATATGGCAGCAGTTTTGCAAGAGTGTTATTCATATACAAGAGCACTAGAGGGCAGCACTATTTCCTACCATGTAGTGCCCCAAACAGCTACCTAGGTATCTCTTCAACAAAGAATACCATAGGAAAGAACCAAATTTGATAACAGAAGTATATTTGCAAACTTTTTTTAAATTGTAAGTACATTTTTGAGTTTCATATCCCTTTAATATATATATATATATTGCTATCATGCTGACCAGGTTAGTAGGTTATGTAAAATGATTTCTCTTTATATTATAATAAGGCGAGTTGGTGAAAAAAGGATTAAGGCCAAACCAAAAATATTCTCTGTGACAGAATGGATTTCTTAACAAAAACTAGATAATTACATTGAAATGCTATGATAATAATCAGCCTATCATCAATTTAAGTAATTACAGCAAATCCTATAACATTAAGGGGTCAGTACACTTGCAGTAATACAGCATGAGCATATAGATGTCCCTATGGATTGTTGCATTATGAGGATGGAGAGATTTATAAATTATGAATTTATTGTTACATTAAACACTTTGAGATGGTATTATAAAATGATAAATCGTATATATAAAAAAACTCTGCAATATACTTTTATTATATATTTTGCCCCCTTTTCCTGTAATTCTATTCTGAAATTGTGAGCTTTTCAGCTCCTGTTAGAATTGGAAGTGCAGAACACTGTTATATTCCACACAGCCATTGGCTGCACACTCCAGTTACCTATTTAGAACTGTCTCTAATTGGCCACAGCAGAGAAGGTAACCTATGTTACAACATGGCAGCTCCCATTGTTTTATAGTCACTAAAACTTTACACTTATTTTGTTTCTATTTAAAAACACTAATGAAACTTTAAAATATACATCTGCATGTTATTCACAGACTAATCTTTCAATTGAATGCATCATTCTATCTAGCACTTATTTAGTTTTTAATGTCCCTTTAAAGGCTGCTGCATTTCCGAATTAATGACAAGATGGCAATCAGAATAGAGAGTTGCGCTTGACGTATGTTTGTCTCCCTGTGCACAGGTTTCTTGATACATCACTGTTTGTGAAGTGACACCTTCCCACACAGACATGTTATCTGTTACATAAGTTTTTTTTCTATATTGCACAGGCTGCTTAGGTCTGAGGTTGTAAATTGTTCTGACAGCAGAACATATTTTATACAAAAAAAAAAATAATAATCACACATCATAAATACGTTCTAAAATTAAAATAGAGAATTTTAACAGTTTTAAGGCTTTGAAACAGCTATCACAGTCTGTGAGAATATGTATTTTACACTAGGAATTCAGAGCACATTTTTGGGATATTTTAAAAGGGAAGAGATAAACTTGATGATCCTAATTATGTGCAAAGTAAAAATAAAGAGCTCTATATTGTATACTATAGTTACAATATCATGTTGCAATTCTTTTCAAGCTGCTGTAAAATACTTATTTTTATCCCAATATCAAAGTTGGTATAAAGTGGAATGAACAATTTTCACAGTTGACAATACTTAGCAACAATTGCTTTTCTTATTTAAAAAAGGGGTAAAAACGATATAAACTCTAAGCACATCTGTGTCTTATTGCTAGGCAACTAGGAACCCTGGCTACTAGAGGACAGGCTTCTTGATGACATGGCCAGAAAAGCACTGAAAAAAAGATCATAGTGATTGGCTGAGCAGTCTGACCAACCTTCACCCAAATATCTAAGAATTCACAGTCAGCTGCTTAAAGAGACGGTCAAGTCCAAATTAAACTTTCATGATGCTGGTTAATTTACTTCTATTATCTAATTTGCTTCATTCTTTTGTTATTCCTTTGTTGAAAATCATACCTTGGTAGGCTCAGGAGCAGCAATGTACTAATGGGAGCTAGCTCCTGATTGGTGGCTGCACACATATGCCTCTTGTCATTGGCTAATCTGATGTGTTCAGCTAGCTCCCAGTAGTGCATTGCTGCTCCTTTAACAAAGGATATCAAGAGAATTAAGCAAATTTGATAATAAAAATAAATTGTAAAGTTGTTCAAAATCAAATGTTTGATCTGATTTGCAAAAGAAAAATTGGGGCTTCATGTCCCTTTAAGCTAAAGTTAATGTAAGATGCATCTAAATAAGATAAGGTCAATCTAAATAGGATTAACTTAATCATCTCTAGTGGAATTTGGAGTAAAAGTTGTAAGACCGCTGCTCTTTAACTTGTCTGCCCCCTTTTAGGTGGCGGACTGCAATCATCCCGATCCAATACAATCAGGATGATTGACAACCCTTGCTAGCGGCCTATCTGTCACGAATGTGCAAGGGGCAGCATTGCACAAGCATTTCACAAGAAATGCTTGTGCAATGTTAAATGCTGACAGCATAGGCGGTCGGCATTTAGCAATGTCTGGTGTGTGTTTGTATTCATGTGTATGTGTATATGACTGTGTGTGTATATAGATAGATAGATAGATAGATAGATAGATAGATAGATAGATAGATAGATCTGTGTGTGTGTGTGTTTTTAGATAGGTGTATGAGTGTGTGAGTGTTTGCGTATGTCTATGTATATGTGTGTATGCATGTTATATGTGTATGTTAGGATGTGTGTATATGTGTATGTTTTTGTATTTGTAGATAAGTTTGTGTGTGTGTTTTGTTTGTATAATAATGTGTGTGTGTGTGTGGGTTTGTGTGTGTATATGTATATGTCTGTATGTATGTTAATGTGTGTGTATGTTAGGATGTGTGTATATGTGTGCATGTATGTTTTTGTATGTGTCGATAAGTTTGTGTGTTTGTGCAGTTGTTTATATAAGAATGTGTGTGTGTTTGTGTGTCTATGTATATGTGTGTATGTATGTTAATGTGTGTGTGATCTACTTGTGTGTGAGTGTGTGTTTGTATGTTAGTGTGTGTATACAGTAGGTGTGTATGTAAGTGTTTGTGTATGTGTCGATAAGTTTGTGTGTTTGTGCAGTTGTTTATATAAGAATGTGTGTGTGTGTGTGTGTTTGTGTGTCTATGTATGTTAATGTGTGTGTGATCTACTTGTGTGAGAGTGTGTGTTTGTATGTTAGTGTGTGTACACAGTAGGTGTGTATGTAAGTGTTTGTGTATGTGTAGATTGTTGTTTGGAATCTAACGTTTGGAGAAACCTAGGTTACTGTATGAAGTTGTACTGACTATTAGATCACAGGAACATGTTAGATTCCAATGGCTCAACATGTTATTGAGAAAAACATATGCACTATTTACAACTGTTTGGAAAACTGGAAAATGTACAAAACTATGCATCATATGTTTAAAGGGACAGTAAAGTCAAAATTATACTGTACTTTCTTTATTCAGACAGAGCATGCACATTTTAACAACTTTTCAATTCACTTCTATTATCTAATTTGCTTCATTCTATAGCCTACCTTCTTTGAAAAGCATACCTATGAAGGCTCGGTGGTAGTACTACTGAGAGCTACCTGCTAGTTGGTGGCTGTAAATATTTGCTTTTTGTCATTGGCTCACCGGATGTGTTAAGTTAAAGGGACACTGAATCCAAATGTTTTGCAATTTTAAGCAACTTTCTAATCTACTCATATTATCAATTTTTCTTCGTTCACTTGCTATCTTTATTTGAAAAAGAAGGCATCTAAGCTTCTTTTTTGATTCAGAATTCTGGACAGCACTTTTTATTGGTGGATAAATGTATCCACCAATCAGCAAGAACAACGCAGGTTTTTCACCAAAAATGGGCCGGCATCTAAACTTACATTCTTGCATTTCAAATAAAGATAACAAAAGAATGAAGACAATTTAATAATATGAGTAAATTAGAAAGTTGCTTAAAATTTCATGCTCTATCTGAATCACAAAAGAAAAAAATTGGGTTCAGTGTCCCTTTAACTCCCAGTAGTGCATTTCTGCTCCTTCAACAAAGGATACCAAGAGAATGAAGCACATTTTATAATGTAAATAATATGAAGTAATATGAAAAGGTTTTTTTAAATTCCATGTTCTATCTAAATCACGAAAGAAAAATGTTGTGTTCCATGTTCCTTTAAATATATTTGACAGCAATGTATTTGTATGAAGCTTCTCAGACTGAAGTATCAGCTAAAAAGTAATAAATTAGTCTATATTCAGTGAAACCTGATAGTGAAAATAACGTCTCAACTTGAAAATGGTGGATTTAAAAAAGATTTATACTAGGGATGGACGAATGTGGTGAAAGTGTAATTCGTTTGGTAGAACGAATAGTCTTGTGGACATTCCTTTTGGACAATCGAATGTTGATAAGAATGAAAATCTATTAAAAATCGGTAATCAAATGTTACTTTCGTTTTTGAATGTTCCTAATTAGATTGAATATCCTCATTCAAAATTTTGAATGAAACATTCGATTTGACAAGTACTTTTCAGAAGTTCAATAGTTCATTTGTCAGGGAATTTAGTAAATTGATACATAGTAGATACAAATATATCAATGTAAATGTTCCTATTTCGAATATTGCATAATCTGAATATTACATGTAAAGTGAGCATTAAAAATTACGATTATATTGGTTCAAAATTTTCAAATTCGAATATTGCATAATTCAAATTGAATTGTTAGAAAAATTTGAATAAAATATTACATTTAAAGAAAGCATTAGAAATACTATTCAGTGAAACAAATGTTAGAATGTTGTACAAACATTCTAAACGAACAAACAAATGTTTTAAAATTCATTTAATTTTTCAAATGTTGCAAAACATTCGCCCATCTCTAATTTATACCCGTCCTTCATCACATCTGCAGGTTACTCTCTATTATAAACATGGAGCAGCATCTATCCTGTAACTGTTCACATCTCAGAGCATAGAACAAGTTCAACTGTGAAGTATAATAGCATCGCAAAAACGTCTTCTAAATATTACAGAACAAGTTCATTTAAAAAATGGGGAAAAAAACACTCTCTACAAAACATGCCAACACATGCACAACAAGAAAATGTGGAAACAGTTAAAAATAAAAGAAAAAAAGAAAAAGGACACAATCTCATCAGCTTTGAAATAGTGAGACACGTCCACAAGACAAGATTCTTAATACAAGGGCAATAGAGTCCTTGTAAATTCCACATGTTTCTAAGTGCCATTGCCAGGAAGGGATAGGATTGTGGTTTGGATAGTGGGCAAGGTCGTGGGCGTGTCTTGGGATCTGTGGGTGGGGCTAAGATAAATCCTGTAAATCGGGAGGTATGGCTATCTGAGAGGGACAGAGGGACAAAGATAGCTGAAATGCCTTTTGCTTTACTATTACAAAACAGACATGAACATATTTAAATATTTTACAATTCCATACATTTACATAAACCACTTTGCAAGGGTCTTTCTGATATGTTATGGTTGTAATTTTTGAGTTTTGGGTTTCTAGTAGTTTGATTTTATGTGTGACATATCATGTATAAGGAACCACATGCACTTCTAGTTGTTAATGTCAGTAATGCCCTCTAATAAAAATGTTGCAAATATAGTTCAGTTCCATTAATTTGAAACATGATGGAACATGATCTTCACAACCTCGTCAACCTCAAAAGCATATTTGAATCTGACGTAATAGGGTTGCTGTACTTAGTCATTGATTAGAAAGAGGAAATGCTTCTTTGAACAATGATTCTTTTCTTAATTTGTAAAATAATAGTGCACTTAAAGGAACATTAAACACTAAATACATCTCATGCACAGCCCTCTAATTATGGGTGCCACCATTTTGAAAATTAGGTTTCCACTGCAGGTATCTTAAGGAGAGTTGCTGCACATCTGCAAACAAGTCAGCAACATGGCAGCACCATGACTAGGGTGAATCGGGGAATAAGTTCAATACTATGCTTACAGACATCCCAACCCGCAAAAACTCATTTCAGGGAGGTGGCTTCACCGGCTACTGCACTGTGTGCTGTGCCCCCCCCCCCCCAGTTATATACTGG
>CAJPDP010424576.1:0-14028 GCA_905336975.1 Bombina variegata variegata
TTGCATTATAATCCCTTTTTGGAGTTGTCGAGAGACAACTCAGAGGAAGTAGCTTCCTTATAAAAGCAGCACAAATACACTATCTCTAGTTCAAAATTTATATTTAAACATCACCAATACCATAGGAATTTTAAAGCTTAATGTCCTAATATTTTCCTTCCATCAAAATAATTATTGTGTAGATTTGTGTTATAAAGTGTTCCATGGCTTCTTTTCAATTATCCATCCAACTTGTTACAATATGTATTATTTTTTCCAAATTAAAATTTGTAATCTCAGGAACACATTTTGTCTGAATACTCTTAATTCTTGATTTTAAAATATTTCCAAGTATTACATTAGCTTACACCAGAGGAGCTCATACTATTGGTCACTGTCTTTGGGTTTTGTGTATAGTACAGGAATGTTGTGACAAATTAGGATTTACTTAGAACATATATTTTTCAACCTGATGTGTAATTGCGGTGCAGAATGTACTTGTGTAAATACATTTACAAAATTGTTTATAACATGACACATCCATAGTATTATTAGTGACTGCAGGGAAACAAAGTAGTCATACAACTGTGTGACCTACTGATCATCGCTAAGAAATGCATGTTTTAGGAAAAACCTGGTCTAGATGTACCAGAAATAAGATGGGAAAAAATATCCAGCCCATTGAAATGATTAAAATTGCTATCCTTACCCAAATATAACAGGCTTATTTAATTTAATATTACAGCAAATTACATTGTTTAAAATTCTTAATATATATATATATATATATATATATATATATATATATATATAAAAATCTACAACATACTTACTTCAAATTTTCAAGGGTTGTAATTAAGTGCTATTGATCTCAGATTCATTTTGAAGTATTTTCTCTCTGCAGTCATATGCATATAGCTGCTACAAATATTACTACAGTATAAAGAATAAATAAGGGGTGCCATGTGAATTTCAAAAATAAGCTAGGGGTGTTCTAAATTAAAATGTCAATTTTACACACATAAGGAATTAAATGATTGTGCAGAAAAAAACCTATATGTGCAGCACATCTGCAATGCACTGAACCCTCAACTTGTTAAATGCCTTGCAGTGTCCCTTCTTTTTATTGAAATTTTCACTTAATTTCATAATATTAGAGTTAGACCACCTATCCCTTTCTCATTATCAACTCTGGATTTTATTACAAGACCAGAGACTTTGATAAAGAATAGTAACAGTTGACCATATCCACAAACTGACCAATACCCAGTCAAGATTTTGTTTTCTTTTGCTGCTCAACTTAAGATAAGTCTACCATATCCGTTGATTGTATATTTAAATAGTTTTTACTATAAATTTCATTTTTTTTTTCATTTAATTTGTTAATGTCTTTACTTTTGTAATTTCTTATTTCTATTCTAATTTGATTATTTCTTTTTTCCTTCATCCTCCATTCTTTTGCTCTAGTTTTCCTGTTCTCTACCTTTTTTTTCCTTTGTAATCTGCTTCTAAAATTTATGTCAAAGCAGGAGGTTTCTGGGGGACTTCCGGGCGGCGGCCATAATAGGTCGCAGTTTTGTGTGCTGCTCCAGCCTTGATAGATTTAGCTTGGCAAAACATTGTAACAAGTCGCCATCTGGCAAGAAATTAATACTGCTGCAATCAAGCTATTCATCCTTTACCTGATGATCTTAAAATCGTTGAGATTGCTGCCAGCACCAGAGCACCGGAGCTTACATTGAGGTTGCGGCCTCCAACTAAACCCCCCGGTAGAGTATCCTCAGGGCTCTGCCGTTGCACAACGCCGTAGGTGCGTTGCAATTACCTTACATAGAGGTCTTCAAGGTCTCCACCTAGCTTATATTTAACATGGAGGAGCTCTACTTTTATATTAGGTCACTGCTGGAGAAACATGAAGAGAGAATAAGCAGAAGATTAGACCTTACAATATTACCCATGCATGTCCAAAAAAATAATGCTGCTACTCAGAGAGACATCGCACAGAGCAAATGGCTACCTCATGGTGTGTATAGAACAGACAGCGCAGAGAATCAGCCTGATGGAGGAGATGAATCAACTGCTAATATACAACTGTTTAATATGGAGGATCCTCATAGACTCTCGCAAGCTCTATCACAAGACCTAGCATGCAAACTGGACAACAGTTTTGAATATCTCATCATATCTGGTAGAGGGACTACCCGGGAGGTGCATACTAACCGACCTGAATACCCAGTAAAGGAGCACTCACTACCGGATCCGATTCCAGGGCCCATATCAGAGCCCCCCTGCGACTATGGGGGAATTATGGCAGTTGTCATATCTGGTCAGCCTTTTGTCAATGGGACCGGGAGAGTCTCTAGCTCAGTGGAACTCGACCTGAGTCTTAACGGAAAATGGATCCTAACCGCACAAATAAATGCTGCTTCAGTGACAGCACAACAAATGCCGCTTTAGCGGCCTCTCACTACAGACCCTTACCTTAACCCTAACATTAATAATAATAGTGTGAATACTTTCATTAATTTGGTGCAGAATGGAGTTAAACGTTTAAAAAATGAATATAAAAATAAAGATCATACTAAAATGTGGTAAAAGGGTGAGCAAGTTATTTTAGCCAATTTTTCAAAGGATGAAGGTAATACTTTAGAAGGTCTAAAGAAAAATCAGAAATTGATATTTAAGAGGGCTGATAAGGGAGGGGCTACTGTTCTAATGGATAAGACTTACTATATTCAGGAGATACTGACCCAATTAGGGGATACTGATACCTATAGACCATTGAAAGGAAATCCACTGGCGGATATACAAAAAGAAATTCTAGCCATATTGAAGAGAGCCTTGGATATAGGTATTATGATTATCTTTACGTTACCTCCCCACGAAACCCCATTTTTTATACCGTCCCCAAGATTCACAAGGACATATACAGACCGCCAGGTAGGCCAATAGTTTAGAGTGTAGAATCTGTCTACACCAACATCTCTAAATTTATTGACAGAATCCTCCAGCCAGAGATCTCTAAAATGTCCAGTTATCTTAAGGACACCAATCACTTTTTGGAAAAAGCAAAAGATCTAGGGTTCCCAAGTGACAAGTACATCTTGTTCACCATGGATGTTAGAAGTTTATATACTTCTATCAAACACGAGACAGGTATTGCTGTCATCAAAAAGACATTATTGGGGAACAAGATGTATAGTCAAGAACAGCCTTGTTTCATAGAGGAGTTGTTAAGTTTAATTTTACATTGGAACTACTTTTTATTCCAAGACCAGTGGTTTGTACAAATCAAGGAAACAGCGATGGGTTCCAATGTAGCCCCATCATACGCCAATTTATTTATGTGTGAAATAGAAGAGAGCATCGTCTATAAGAATAAGTTGTTTCTGGGGGGCGGAGCTTAGCCACGAATGAAGATGGATGCTTGTTGAAGGAGCTCCGTAGTCCCTAATGTAAATCACACCTAAATAGGATGGTCCAAGTCAGCAGAAACTATTTATAACTCCCAAACTATCTTTATAAAAGCCTTGGGCACTTGAGATCATCAGCCTGGGGAGAGGTATAGGACCGGAGATCTAAGATACCGCTCTGAGGCAAGACCCTGTCATCCGCTGGGGACCACGAGTGAATAGGGCAGCTTCTCTGACTCCCTGCATACCCTTGATCGAACCCCCTGTGCTCCGCTCCACCACCCGCTACCTGATTGTGTCGGCTCACTCACAGATTGTGCAGAAGATCGGAGCCCCGTCGGAAGGCTGCATCCACGTGGTGCGCTAGCACAAGCATCCACAAATACCTCACAGAAGTGCAGCAGACAGCTTCTCGGCAATTAGCACCTCACGGAGACTCGACCACGATAGCTGAAGGCAAAGCAGGTACGCACAAACGGAGTGGGATTGCTAATAATATATAACACTGCCTGATTTTATTGCCTGTTAATTTGGGACTGATCGAGGCGCAGATGCAGGAGGCCAAACTAATATCAGTGTAGGGCAAGGCCTCAACCCGGATCGCAATAATATAGCACGCATCTGAGGAACTAGAGCTGCCACATAACAGCCATCAACAGGGAAAAATTATTTAGAAACAGATAAAGGAAAGGAAGATAAGGAAAAGCTCAAAATAAAGTGGAGAGGGGAGAAGGGCAAGTAGTGAAAGATAACATAAAGGACAATAAAAGCTAAGAGGGGGCAAAAAGATTAAAGAAGGCCTTGGGAGAATTGGTTGTGCTGCGGTTTGGAATAATAGCCTACACAATGTTTAATAAAAGAAACCTAAAGCCCTCAAAGACCGCTCACACTACAGCCCTGGAGAACTATTTGATATCTAATGATTCTAACTCACAGCAGGGGAGATCAGGGCTTGACTCATGCCCACAAAGCCACCAGGCCACTACAGCACAAGTGTACAGCTCAGACACTCAAACTCAAACACATACACAAGGCTTTCTAACTAGAGAAGACATCAAACAACTCTCATCCAAAGACGACATTAGAGAAACGATGCACAAATTTAAATCAATGTTTGGAGAACTAAAGAGGGATATATCTGCAGTTGAACAAAGGGTGACACATATTGAAGAAAAACAGGAAAATATCTGTTCTGAACTGCAGTTACAGACTAGCTACTCCCAAGCACAAGAAAGCACAGTTCATTCACTCATGGATCGAATTGAGGACCTAGAGAATAGGAGCAGGAGGAACAATTTAAGACTGCGTGGAGTTCCCGAGACAGTAGATCCTCCTGCCCTATTGGACTTCATACAAGAATTCATTAAGTACCTAAGGGATAATAATGCTGCCCCTGAGGTCCCCATAGAGAGAGCTCACAGAGCCCTTCGCCCCAAGCCTCCCANNNNCTCAAATTTCTCTCTTTCAGGGACAAAGAGACAGTCCTGAGGTTGGCCAGGTCTAAACATCCGCTTACATTCAGGAGCAGTGATATACAGGTATACTCTGTTCTCTGTCCAGCAACATTACAAAAGAGGAGAGACCTGAAGTTTATCACAGCAACTTTAAAGGACAAAGGAATCCCATACCGCTGGGGCTTTCCCACCTGCCTCATAGCCACTAGAAATAATACCACCCATGTATATAAATCTCTTGATGACTTGCCAGCTTTTAACCAGGCGTTGGGACTGGACATCCGACCACTTCTTCAGGAGTTAGCTGAACCAAGAGGTCAACATGAGGGAGATCCTGTTAGGATCAGAAATCTACCAGACTGAAAAAAACGCCCTGACTTTTAACTCAGCAGGACTTGCACAATGGAGAGGGTCTATGGACTTGACCTGTTCACCCCGACGGGTCCTACCTGTCGGGTCTACTTAGAGTCCTGGAGTGCTTGCACAGCTAAGTAACACTTTAAAATATGTGACATTAGGCTAAGGTGTCAAATTTTGACTTAGTGCACGGGTCTTATCAATACCTTAGCTATAGGCTTGTAATTTTGTAACAAAAGGGAGGTCTGCAGTATAACATTAAAAGGATAGTTAGTCTGATGTTATTTTATGCCCACATGATGCATGAACCTACCCAAACTCACTCCCAGGCGAGGCCAATACATCACCCATACTAAATTTATTGAGGGAATCATATGCTAATGACCACACCCTATAATAGTTAGAAATGCTTATATATCGCTCTATGTTTCTCTCCCATACCCTGGGGCTTTTATCACCAATTACATTCTAGCCCCTCTCCTGGGGTGATAAGTGGGACTGATTTGTTTGATTGTTATGTTGGAACGTTCTATTACAATAATGTATGTTCAAAGTTCAATTATATTGTGATTGCATATGGAAAACTACCCCTGACTTATTAAAGTAGTTGTTATATTTTGTGATATTCTGTGAAGACCTAATTAACCTTTAATTCTACTCTAAACTAACCCTTCATTCCTCATCCCCTTCCCTTTTCGTATTTCCCTGCCTTCCTTCTCTGCCTTTTCCTCTATTCGTTCACTCCTCCCATCTTCCTCACCTCCATCCCATCCTCTCCCCTCATCTCCCCCCGCCTTTTTTTCTCCCTCCCCTTCCCGTTATCCCATTTTCAAAATGGCACGGCACGGATATACGTTAACGGTAGAACTCGTTACGATTAACGCCAAAGGGCTTAATAGCCCTAGCAAGGGCTCCATGGCACTTAAAGATTTATCTCGAATGGGTGGAGACATAATATACCTGCAAGAAAAGCATTTTTCACAAGCGCACAAGCCAAAATGGTACTACCGCCATTACCCCACTGCATATTTTGCGTCTAGCACTACAAAAAAGAATGGTGTGGGCATTATCTTTAATGCGAAAATGCCCTTCCAATTAGAACAAATATACAAAGATGTTGACGGCAGATACCTAATACTCATTGGGAGTTTATACGGCAACCCTGTCACTTTGGCCAATATTTACTGCCCCAACCAAACACAGCACCAATTCTTACGTGAGGTCAGCCTCAAAATCTTAGAAGTCCAAAAGGGAGTCTTATACTTAGGGGGTGACTTTAACGCGCCTCTCGACCCAGCTCTGGATACATCTAATGGTATATCTAGTATCTTACATAAAAACTTAAAACATATCAACACCACTCTAAGTGACTTAGTTCTACATGATATCTGGCGCATACACCATCCTTATTCCAAGAATTACACTTTTTATTCCCACCCCCACAGAAAATATTCGAGAATCGACTACATCTACACAGACACGATAGGCCTCACATTCACTACGTCAGGTAACATTCACACAATTACATGGTCGGACCATGCCCCGGTTAGCTGCACCATCCAATGGCCTAACATCAAAGCTACCCAATACGTCTGGAAGCTCGATGACACACTTTTAGACGATCAGATCTTTGAAACAGAATTACAAAATTCAATAGCTGAATTCTTTCAGATAAACAATGTTGGCCAGATCCCAGCTTGCACAATCTGGGAAGCTCATAAGTGTACCGTAAGGGGTCTACTGATACGGAAAAAAAGCTTATCTAAATAAACAAAGGAGAGAATGTTATCAGAAATTGTTAGTTAAAGTATCAAAACTAGAACAGGATCACAAAAAGGCTCCTGCTAATGATGTCCTAATTGCCTTGCTCGCCCAGGCTAGAACTGACCTATTAAACTTTTTACAAGAAGACTACTAAAAAAAGGCCCTAATACTTAGACAGTTATATTTTGAGCAAGGAGACAAGGTCGGAAAGCTACTGGCAAGAGCTATATCGCGGAAAAAACTGAAAGCCTATGTACATAAAATGGTTGATCAAGAAGGAACAGTCAAAGCAGATGCTAGTTCTATCGCAAATGTCTTTCGTGACTACTACGCATCTTTATATAATATACAAAAAGCCCATGATCCCGACGGAAATGCCCTTGTCGAGGAATATCCTGACCAGGACATTTTAGAATATCTGAACAATGTCAAATTGCCTGGACTTGTGGAGTCCTTTAGGGAATCCCTAGAAACCCCTTTCACTATCGAGGAAATCAAAGGAGCAATAGGAGAACTGTTGACGGGTAAAAGCCCAGGCCCTGATGGCTTCGGGATGAAATATTATAGAACGTTTTCTGATATACTAGCTCCGGAATTAGTTAATGTTTAATTCCTTGCCGGAGTCCCCGTATCTGCCTCCCACTATGTTAGAAGCGCACATTGCGGTGATTCCTAAACCGGGGAAGTCCCCGGATAAACCTGAAAACTATAGGCCCATATCCCTATTGAATTCGGATGTCAAAATCCTGGCCAAGGCATTGGCTAACCGCCTTAATAAGCTCCTTCCTAAAATAATCTCATTGGATCAGGTGGGGTTCATCCCTACACGCGAAGCAAGGGATAACACCCTTAAAGTTATTCAGATTATAACACACGCCTGCGTTAGCGGGTTCCCAATGTCATTGGTCACAACAGATGCTGAAAAAGCATTCGACCGGGTTAGCTGGTCTTTTATGCGGCAAACTCTTGTTAAATTCGAATTTGGCCCTTATTTTATTAATAATACGATGTCACTATATTCAACACCTAATGCAAAGGTGAGAGTTAATGGAACGCTATCAGAAGGGTTTCATATAAACAACGAGACTAGGCAGGGCTGTCCCCTATCGCCCCTTTTGTTCGCCATCACTATAGAGGTATTACCCGAGAAAATTAGGAGTAACCCATTAGTCAAAGGTATAACCATTGGTAAAACCGAGCACAAACTCGCAATGTATGCTAATGACCTTCTACTGACAATATCTGACTCTGCAAGATCTTTAGGGGAAGCAATGAACGAATTTGCGAGTTTTGGTAAAGTGTCAAACTTCTTATTGAACCCCTCTAAATCAGAGATCCTAAATATAACGGAGCCGCGAGATAACTTTGAGGCCTTAGTGCAGGATTGCCCGTTAAAAGTAGCTAGGACGTCAATAAAATATCTAGGTATCCTTGTCACACCCGATGTATCAGAAATAGTAGATCTAAATTTTAGAAACATCAGGGATGAGGTGAAAAGGGATCTGGCCAATTGGAAAAATAAGACAATATCATGGATGGGGCGGATCGGGGTTGTCAAAATGAACATTTTGCCAAGACTTTTATACATAATGCAAACAATACTGATCCGCCCCTCCTCCCAATATATCCAACATTTACAGACAGCTATAGAGACTTATATATGGAAGGGACAAAAACCAAGAATTCAAAAAAGCACTACATATCTGCCTAGGGACAGAGGAGGACTGGGAATACCACACTTTAGGGAATATCAAAGGGCAATCTCATTACAGAGATTGGCTGAGTGGTGTGTAAACTCGGGCACTAAGGCTTGGACACAAATTGATTGGGACATACTGAGAAGGGGAAATGTTGGGACCCTAGCGTGGATCTCTCCCTCGGCGCGCCCGGACATTATCAAAAGATATCCCCTTATAGGGGAGGTTTTCCAGACTTGGGACGGACTGATAAAAGGGAGCTCTGGTATCTCTACTGAGATTTCGCCACTGACGCCAACCAGGGATAACCCGGACCTGAGTTTGGATTGGGGACCTTGGACCCCAGGATTATCCCACGCGCTAGCTGACATCTCCTTTAGTAATGTAATCCACCAAGACCGACTTATGACGCACGTTGAACTAATCAACTGGAACGCTGATGTTTTCACATCTTGGTTCAGATACGCGCAGATCTCTCATTACTTTAACTCATGTAAAAAAAGAACCAACCTAATTAGAGCTAAAACCCAGTTTGAAATTATATGCACGCCAATAAAACAAACCGCACCACGCCTGGTCTCGAAACTATATAAACTTTTACTGACTAAAGGGGAAAATGCTCTCCCTGGATTCACTTCTGCTTGGCAGAGGGATTTGGGGCTAGAGATTGACCCAAAAGAATGGCTCAAAATCTTTCAAAAGGCTAAAAAGGCATCCGTGTCTATGCGGATACAAGAAACGCACTACAAATTGTTGAGTCGGTGGTATCTTACCCCCCAGAGACTACATAGGATATATCCAATGGCGAATGGGAGGTGTTGGAGGGGCCTCTTATCCACATTTGGTGGACATGTCCACTCATCGTGCACTTCTGGGAAAGAGTTCTGGGGGAGATGAGTCAATTGCTAAAGACCATAATTCCCCCCAAACCCAGCTACTTGATATACCATGACCTTCCGAAGCTTGTGGGAGAGGATAAATATCTCCTCCTGCTCCTTATGTTAAATGGGGCGAAAGGCCTAATACCGGTTTACTGGAAAAAGCAGCAGGTCTCAAGCCATGTAGAGGGGAGGAATAGGGTAGGGGAACTCCTGCGCCTTGAAAGATATCACTATCTGAAGGCTGGGAAAATAGGAACACACGAGATGATGACTCTGACGTGGGAGGGAAAAGGCCTTTGAGAACCTTGCAGTAGTATTAAAAGTTGCGCTCATTACGAGTATGCTTCTTAGTCATTCCGCGACACCTCTCCTCCCCCTCCCTTCCACCCCCCCTTTTTTTTTCTTTCTCTTCCTCTCCTTCTCCACCTCCCTCTCTACTACTTTTACTAACCTTCTTACTCCATTCCTTTACTTACCCCTATAAAGGTGAAGATATCAGACTACTACCAAGCCACAGCTGTGTGCCTTAAGTAAGCTGTGACTTAAGAAAGAGTTAAATGTTATCAGTTTGATGTCAACAATTAATCTAATAAATGTTATCTTTTACTATAATTATATAGCGGAGAGCCTCTGAGCCTTCACTATAAGCAAGCAAAGTAGATATGGTGCGAATTTGAGTCTAGGAACTTTTATCCAACTTAATGTTTTCAAGCAGATACACATTGTCTCAAGAGTGATTTTCCTATATTGATGTATCTCAAGAAGTATGTATTCCTTTATTTTTATTTAAAGTTTCATCATTGTTCATTGTAAATGCACCTTTCTAAATAAAGCTTGTTTAAAAAAAAAAAAAAAAAAAGAATAGGTTGTTTCTACAATATGGAGCCGTATGGTGGAGATATATTGACAATGTCTTTGGCGTATGGTGGGGCGACGTGGAATCCTTGATGCAGTTTGTGGGGGAGTTAAACTCAGAGGTGAGGGATCTGTCATTCACTGTTCATTATAGTGAAGAATCCTTGCCCTTTCTGGACACTAGAATATTGAAATCAGGTCATCACCTTGAGTTTGATCTCTACACAAAGGAGACCAATAAGAATAGCCTTCTAAGGTATAATAGCTTTCACCCTAGATCATTGGTTAATTCATTGCCTAAAAGCAAACTTCTCAGAGTAAAACGGATTGTTGGAAACAAAGACAGACAGGCAATTAGGCTTAAGGAAATTACAAAAATTTTTATAGATAGGGGTTATCCTCCTAAACTATTGGAAAGTACTGTAGAGGATTTACAGGGAACAAAAAACAGAGTATCCAGGGATAATGACAACAGGATGGTTTTTGCGAGCCAGTATAACCCATTAAGTGATAAGGTTGCTGGCCTATTCGTAAGGAGTGTAACATTGGTATTAAACAGTTTGAGGAGCCACCCCTTATGGCCCATAAAAGAGTAAAGAGTTTGAGGGATCATTTAATATGCACTGATATTGGGGCAAGTAAAGAATTTAAAAAAACATTTTTAGGTAGTCAAGAAGATGGGCACGTTCCCTTGCCTTAAATATGAGTTGCAACTCCTTAATTAGAGGTGCTAATTTCCATCATCCACATAGTGGTAAGAAATATAGCATCAGAGTTGTTTTTACCTGTGAGACCACACATGTGGTCTACCTTATCAAATGTCCCTGTTCTTTGGTTTACATAGAAGAAACGACCCGTAAGGTGAGGGACCGCATGAGCCAACATCGCTCTAACATCAGGTGTAGGTATCTGGAAGCCCCCCTGTCTAGTAATTTTCTAGAGAAAGGTCATAATATAAGTCAGTTGAGATGGCAAATAATATATTACATTAAGCCCAATAGGACAGGGATGGATAGAGAGCGCCTCCTAAAACAAAGAGAAATGTGGTGGATCCACAGATTGGAGACACTAGCACCTAGGGTGCTAAACAGGGAGTATGACCTGTCCTGTTATTTTTGAGAAATATACTGTCATTTTTGTGAAATATATAGTCATTTTTTGGTGATTCAATCCGCAATAATAATAATAAAAAATTCCCACATATCCTGTATAAATAGGGTGCTCAGCAACTGTTTTAATTTTAGAATTTACTCCTACCAAAAATAATCACACGAGTTTCAGGTATAGATTAAAAATATTTGTTAGGTTTTGGTAGTATTGAAGTGTTTAAAAGGTGTAGTACAGGTAGGCTAACACTAGAGGGTGTTATTGCCTCAAGTTTGGATGCAAGAGTGCCAAAACAAATGTATTTAAAGAGTCTTTTAGCCATTGTTAAGTTATAAAGCATGAATAAGGGGCTGTGACCCCGAAACGTCGCTTTTTTATGTGAATAAAATCATTTTCAAGATACACATTGAGTGCTGAAGCCCATTTTGTATTTTATGTTGTGATGAGGACTTGGCAGTGTCCTTAGGTCTTTTTGTGCACTCTACCTAAAGTGTGCTGTCCCTGCTGACTGTGTATATTGATCCTGAGGAGGAGACGGTCCGCGTGACTTCATTGCCTGGTCGGGGAAGGGTGGCCGACTCCTGTGATATAACAGAGGTGAAGCACGTTCCCTTTTTGTATGGAGTTCGAGTAACCTGCAGCCGATGCTGTTCATATATCCCGCAGCCCGGTCGGCACAGACTTACAGAACCCTACACAAGTAGATATCTTGATACCTTATGTAGCACTCCTTTGGAAGATAAATCATGCTGACTTTGGGATCTACATCATCTTTTCCAACAACCCCCTATGCGACCCCCAGGCATCACAGCCTGTAACATGGAGGGGGTTTCTATACATTAATTGGGTCCCTGGAGGTCTATTGCATCCTAACTCCAGGTAAAGCAAAAGTGAGAGATGAATTTCATAACTACTAGCTTCCCTAGCAGGCTGTGTTCGGTATGGATACTACCACTCTCATTAGACTGCGTATATTTGGTAGACATCCCATAGTCAAAGGTTGTTACTAGCTGCAGAGGTGACATATTCTGGACAGTCTTGTTCTTCTGCTATCTGACCAATATGTGACAAATATTTACTGTTATCATAACCCCTCTAACGCCCAAGTACAGTTAGTCCTGTTTTGTATTTCCTATACATCTAAGGTTCATTATATGTCTTACCCAGCTTACAGTCAGTATTGCGCTCAGGATATACCATGTTATAAGCTATTATTTCTATATTGGGCAGCATTATGTGCATATATAGGCTGGTGTGCAACCCCAGTAACTTAATATATTCATCACTTATGAAGCCTAGTTCTTGGGATATACACTAAAGCCTTAGCACTGATAGTACATAAATTAGCAGCCTCAACACATACTGCTTAAACTGTGAGTACTGCATCAGATAGCCATATAATGTATATGTTAATTTACACCTTGGTCATGTGTTGTGCTTACGCCTATTTTGGTATGTAACTCCCATACATCTGAAGTTCATTTTGTCTTTAATCTGGATTACTAAATGTATTGCTTCTATGATATATATATATATATGTCTTACGCTATATTGTGGTTTGTTATGCTAGTAATTTAAAGTTACATATATAGTTATTACTAAACAAAGTTTCCCCTTTGAGACTCAATTAGTCTCACAATGTCCATAATTGCCCTCTGTAACTTCATATTTTTATAGTAATGGGAGGTCCAGAAGTGACCTCATGCGCCAAATAGAGGGTCTATAGCTCAATAGGCTAGTTGTGTGTTTTCTTATAATTTTTTAAATTGTCAGTTGAACATGTTTGTATATGCCGTATAATGTGTCTCAATTATTTACCTGGAAACAATTTCAATGTATAGACTTTACTGACACATTTGGTTTGTAAGCCTTGATTGAACCACAATAAAAATATTTTGCTTTACTTTCTTTACTGTTAAAACTCCAGCAGTAATACATACATAGAAAAGAAAACAATGTATCGCCCCTCTAACCAATAGGGGTACGAAGCATATAACTAGACTCCGAACAATCCACTTCCTCTTTCTTTACTACTCTCCAGCAAAAAAAGGTGATGTACCAGACTCCACTTAGTTTTATCTACAACATTGTACTCATTATTATTATTCTATTTTTTAAAGCACCAACAGATTCTGCAGCGCTGTCCATGGGTACAAAGTTAAAAGTACAGTACAATACAATATAAAAGACACCAGACAAAGTTTAACAAACAAATGCAGGTGGAATTGAGGGCCCTGTTCCCGTCGGAACTTACAAGATGGGGAGGAAGGTGAGAAACAGAAGGTGGGGACTGCAAAGGTGGAACTGATGTTAGTGTGGAGTTAGATGAGGGCAATTATTAGGCAAGTGAAATTTATTTGTTATTGATTTGGAGATATGCTTCCCTTAACAAAAACATAATTTATGCTTACCTGATAAATTTATTTCTCTTGTAGTGTTTTCAGTCCACGGGTCATCCATTACTTATGGGATATATTCTCCTTCCCAACAGGAAGTTGCAAGAGGATCACCCAAGCAGAGC
>CAJPDP010424652.1:2985-16240 GCA_905336975.1 Bombina variegata variegata
CATTGCACTTGAGCTGGTGCTTTAGTTTAACTTAAGTGTAACTGCCTAATTTAAAATTGAATTTTATTTGAAAATGACCTGCAGAACAATTTTCTCAAAAAAAATCTCATCGCAGAAAGTGAAGAAAAGTTCTGCCTCTGGCATTTTAGACACTCTATAGCTATGTTATGAGCACTTTTTAAATGTGTATGTCTGTATGTATATATATATATAGTTGCTATTATATATAGCCCTGGGGCAGAATCCTTTATATATTCCTTGACTTTGTGCACGTTGGGTTTTGTCTCGCCAAAATTCCTTTTAGCCTTTAGTTTTTCTGCGCTCGTTTTTTCTTTCTGAAGAGCGTTATCTGCCTTCAGATATTATGTTAATGTCTCCTGCTTTGTTTTACCGATTGTCTTAGCGCGCATTGTACCTGTGAGTTTATTTATAAAGCTACTTGGGAGGGGGGGGTAAGTGATTTCCATTCCTCAAGCTTTTTAAGGTGTTTATAGTGTTTATTGTATTGCTTTGCCATATGCTATAATGGAGTAGTTTGATTTTGACTCTAAATCTACCCAAAAAACAAAGTCTCCTGAATGCCTTTCTACCATTATTAGGTGTGCTTATTGTAAAACGCTGAAGTGCCTTCTCCAGCTCATGTATGTGGTTCGTGTTTAGAATTGTTTTTTATAATCTTTATTTATCAATACTTACAAATACAAAACATACAATCAATGCACATTTCCTCATTGTACATTTGTTATCCAATTGGAGAAGTCCTTGTATTATAATTGTATTTACACAAAGAAACAAGTTGTACTTAGAATTGTGAATAAAACTCAATTAAATTAAAACAAATTAAATAAAATTTTAAAATTAAATTACAGTAAACTCAAAGATAAAGTCAAATAAATTAAAGTCAAATAAATAAGTTAGTCCTGGGAAAGCGACAGCACCCATCTTTGTATCCTTTCATTTACCAGCCCCTCATCACTACTATGAACAAATTTCACTATGTTCTGTTATATTAGTGTCTTAAGTCTAAGATCCACTCTCCCCTAATTTGTGCTTGAAGAAAGAATTCTGTATTTTGCAGTGGCGACAGAAGACGAGACACCTGATCTTGTGGCAAAGTGAGCAGCAGGCATTCACACTTTTTCATAAATGCAGAAGTTTTAGAGGTCATATCTGTTGTGGTGTCATATAGCTCTATTGTGAGTTGGTGAATAAGTGTTGCTTTAAATGCTTGGAATGTGGGAGGGGCGGCCAAGATTCAGTGTTTAAATACTAATCTTCTTGCAATTAGCAGTGCCCACAAACTTCTCGTACTTTCTTATCTCTTTAGGCATGTCCAGAAAAACAATTAATTTACTGTCTAAAGTCAGCTCATATTCACATCTGCCTGATAACCAGTATAGCACTGTCTTCCAAAATTTGGTTAGTCACGGGCATTGCCATATCATATACAGGATTCCAGGATCAGGAAACCTGCATTTAGGGCATTTGTTAGTAGCCTGTGGTACCCTTCCATGGTATAGTCTAGGTGTTATGTAAGAGTTGTGTAATAATTTAAAGTTGGAATCTCGCATATCTTGAGATAAAGTTGCTCTTTTTACTGCCCCGATACTATCTATCACTACTTGTTGTGATAACTCTTCTCCAAGTGTCTAAGACCACCTAACCGTAATATCTGTTGTATTCTTTTGATTCGTCCTTTCTTATAACATTCTGTAAATGTGTGATATTGAATGGATTCCTTGAGAGGATAAGGTTACCATAGTGTTTATTGGAAGTGTGCATTTAGATATTTGGCCACCAGCGATTAAACTGGAAATAAAGTGTTTTGTTTGTAGTATGTAAAGTGGTGATTGTATGGTATGCCATAGGTGTCTCTAAGTGCCTTGAAAGATTTAACTCTCTCCCCACTCTCTTCTAGAAATTGCTGCACATAGCTCAATCCTCTCTCTGCCCATATAATGAAAGGTGCCATAGTGAAGCCTGCTATAAGATCTGGATTTCCCCTGAGAGGTAAAAATTTAGTATAGGTGTTGGGAATATTTAGCCAATGGCAAAGGTTTCTCCAGGCTCTCAGGGGTTCTTTAAAAATAATAAAGTCTTTCCATTGTGTGTTTGCTTGTTTGGCTGATAAGTGAGGGAGCATAGCTTGTTCTAGGTTTTCCCAGGTGTAGTGGTGTGATCCGCTAAGCCAATCTAATGTGAATTTGCTTAATGCAGCCTAGTTATAAAGTTGTAGGTTTGGTAAACTAAGTCCTCCTCGTGTCAAGCTGCCCATCAATTTGGTATATCTTATCCTATGTTTTTTCCCCGCCCTGATAAAATCTAATATCTTAGAATTAAGTAACCCCAAATCTTTTCTTCCTAAGAGAACGGGTAGCATCTGGAACACATACAATAGCCTTGGGAAGACAATCATTTTAATCAGGTTGACCCTACCCGAGATCGATATTGGGAGAGATCTCCATGAAGTGAGTTGGTTAATAATTTCACCAATTAGCGATCTAAAATGTGTTTAGTCCCATATGTTAGGATTAGTGTTCATTTTGATTCCCAAATATTTGAATTGGTCCTTAACTATATTAAATTGGAATCCTATTAAAGGGGTTTTATTTTCTGGTGTCAACCACATTAATTCCAATGTATCCCTATTTATAGTATATCCAGAGATCTCGCCAAATTCAGTGATAATGGACATTAGTTTCAGAAGGTTAGTGGTCGGGTTTGACACAAAGAGGATCATGTCATCCGCGTAGAGCGAAAGGTGGAGCTTCACCCTTCCGATCGTCAAACCCTCCGTTTCTTTGCGAATTAGGTATGCCAAGGGCTCTATGGCAAGGTCGAACAACAGGGGCGAAAGGGGGGGCACCCCTGTCTCGTGCCTCTGTTCAACAGGAAGGTGTGTGATAGTTCTCCGTTAACAATTACTGCTGCTCGAGGTTGTGCATAAATAAGTTTTACTGTATCTAAGAATTTACCTCCCACACCAAATCTAGACAGAGTCAAATATAGATGCTCCCAAAGAATTTTGTTGAATGCTTTTTCCGCGTCGACCGCCAGAAAACATGCCAGTGATCGACACGGCGAACCCTGATTTAATCCCTCTTTCTAGAAATGTGATATTACCAACTGCACCTTTCTGACATTTTAGGACTGAAGATCTCCCCGTAAACAAACCCTGTTTGATCTAAATTAACCACACTCGGCATCACCCTCCCCAACCTGATTGCAAGGATTTTAGTAAAAAGTTTATAATCATTGTTGAGGAGGGAGATTGAGCGGTACAATTCAGGGAGCAGGGGATTTCTATCAGGTTTAGGTATAATGGTGATGTGAGCCTCCGTAAAACTACTTGAGGGAGAAATCTCTCCCTCCAGCATGGTGTTATAGAGTATTACTAAAGATTCTAAAATTTCTGGGGCTAAAAGTTTGTAAAACTCCCCTGGTAGACCATCCGGCCCTGGGGATTTATTTAAAGGTGTTTATTACGGTTGAGATTTCTTTTGATGTGATAGGGGCATTGAGATAGTCTACCTGTTCCTTGTCCAGTTGTGGGAGTTTTATTTTTTCCCAGAGTTTCTCTCTGATTTCCGGATTGACTGATTGTGAGTTATACAACTCCTGATAAAATTTACAAAACCTATCCTGTATTTTATGCTGGTCAGAGTGGACCTCAGTTCTATCCTGAATGGCGATTACATTGTTAGGGGTTCTGGCTAATCGCTTCAATGATGCTAAAAACTGCTTGATTTGTTTCCGAATCTATAAAATTTTGCTCTGACTCTATCCATGGATCTTTGCGCCTGATGTAGAAGGAAGTTATCTCTTTGCTCTTTAATTTGTTTATATGCCTTTCTATTACTTTCATTAGGATTTTTAAGATATGTGTTTTGAATATTAAGGAGCTGTTTCAAAAGCAAGGATTCTTTATCTTTACATTTTTAATGTACCCCTGCTGCATAGTTCCAGATTACACCCCTAAGGACTGCTTTGGCTGTTTCCCAGAACAATAAGGGATTATCTAGGTGCTGTATATTTAAGGTTTTGTATGCGCTCCATTCCCCTATCAGATATCTAAGGAAGTTAGGATCTTTGTATAATTGCAAAGGAAAGTTCCATCTATTTTGCTTACGTTGTTTGCTATGAGTGTCTAACACTAGTTTGACATGTACGTAATCTGAAATTGTAACTGGGTTAATAATACTCTCCTTTACTCTAGTTTTGTAGGAAGCTGATACTAGGAAAAAATCAATCTGGGATAAGGAGCATTTTGAAGGGGATATGCAGGTATAATTCTTTGATTCCAGATTTTTTCCCCTCCAAACGTCTACTACAGAGAGGGCATGCTTAAATGTATTCAATGTTAGCGTGTCTCTCCGTGTGTATGGGAGAGGTTGTAAACCTTTGGGTGGGAGTCCCGGGTTTCAAAATCTATCTAGTGGTACTTGTGGGGCAATATTATATTCTCCTCCTATCACTAAAGGAAGGGTAGCATGTTTAAGGAGTTATCTCTGTAGGCTCAGCCAAAATTGGGTTTTATCTTGTAAAGGACCATATACTCCTACCAGTAGGAAACGAATACCCTCTATTTCGAGTTGCAAAATTACATATCTGCCATAAGGGTCTAACTCTGTGTGGTGTATTTATAATCTAAACCTTTCCTAAAAAGTATTGCTACTCCCCTCGCTCTTTTTTTTACCAAATGATGATGTTATCACTTCTTGAACCTATCCTTGTTTACATTTTTGGTGTTTTTCTAGACTCAAATGAGTCTCCATGAGAATTGCTCTATGAGCATTTTGTAGCCTAAGGTTTTTGAGAATACTCTTATGCTTTATTGGGGAGGTGAGCCCCCCACATTCCAAGTCAGTATATTCAAAGGGTTAGCCATGTCTATACACCTGTTCTGCGTTTGGGCTGATTCTAATTAGTGTGGAGTAAAATATGGTCAGTTGTGTTATGAGGCAATTGAGTGTAAGGTGCAATACCTTACTATTTAAAGATCTGTTGTCACTCTGTGCTGCTTTTTTCGGCATTGTGACTCTTGACTGAGTTTTAAGAGATAGGTGTGGTGCTGTCTGCTTCTCCGAGGCATTGGAACAGAATTTTCCAATCACTTAAAGACTAACAAAAAAAACAAAAACATAATTAAATATCCTAAAGTTTAACATTTGTATATAAACTTGCTAATATAAAGCCTGTAGTTGACGGTTCTAAAACCAAACACCTCTCCCCCCCCCCCATTAATAGGTAACTTTACCCTCTTATTAACTACTAAGCTACACACTTTCTACATAGGTTACATCAATAGACTAGAGATACATCTCATTCTAGACATACTGCAATATTAATATTAATAAGGCCTATTGCATTAATATAGGTATATCTTCCAAGAATGATAATTAAACGAAGAAGAAAGAAACCATCTTCTCTTCTGCAGTTCTTAAATTCAGAGTACAATCTAAGAAGACACTAAAAAAAAGAAAAAGAAGAATGGAAAAAAACAAGTATACAAATAATCGGCTCCATCCCACTATCTCTCCCAACAACCAGAGTATGTTAAGGAAATCTCTATATATAATACATGCTGATATCAGGTTCAGGTAACTGGATCATGGCTGTCACAAAGTTGCTCATTGTCCTTCTCTTCTCTTTCAAGATGTTTTTGTAGAAGTTCAGGGTTATCAAAGAACTTAGGTCCCTGAGCAGTCTGCATTTTCAGTTTGTTTTGGGTGCCCTTTTGTCTGTGATCAGATCTCAGGGTATTGCAGTGTTACCTGGATGACATCTTGGTTCAAGCTCCATCTTTTCCTTTAGCAGAATCTCACACCAACAAACTGATGTTTTTTCTTCAACGGCATGGTTGGAGGATAAATTTTCCAAAGAGTTCTTTGGTTCCTCAGAAAATGGTAACTGTTTTGGGTTTTCAAATAGATTCAGTCTCCATGAGTCTATCTCTAACAGAGCAGAGAAGGTTAAAATTGGTGTCAGCTTGTCTGAACCTTCAGTCTCTCTCATTTCCCTTGGTTGCTTTTTTTTATGAAAGTCCTAGGTCTCATGATTGCAGCTTCAGATGCAATTCCATTTGCACATTTTCACATGAGGCCTCTTCAGCATTGTATGCCACGTCAACGGTGCAGAGATTATACTCCGTACAAGTCAGTCTCTAACTTGGTGGTTGGATCATCAGTTTATTATTTATTATTCAGGGGGCTTCTTTTTCTGGTCCTACCTGGACTGTGATCACTACAGATGCTACAGATCTTAGGTTGGGGAGCTGTTTGGAGGTCTCTGACAGCACAGGGAGCTTGGGATCCTCAGGAGGCGAGGTTACCAATCAAAGTTCTAGAACAATACAAGCTTAGCCTCTGTTAAAAAGAGAGTCTCATTTTCGTTTCAAGACAGACAATGTCATAGCAGTAGCTTATGTCAACCATCAGGGGGCAACTCACATTTCCCTAGCTATGATGGAGGTGTCCATCATATTCATATTCCAGGGGTGAATAACTGGGAGGCAGACTTTCTCAGACTTTCTTAGTCGTCAATCTCTACATCCAGGGTCTCTTCACCAGGATGTGTTCAATCAGGTTGTGGATCTTTAGGATCTCCCAGAGATAGATCTGATGGCCTCTAGTTTGAACAACAAACTTCCCAAGTACTTTGCTAGGTCCAGGGATCCTCAGGTAGAGTTAGTGGATGCTCTAGTAGTTACTTCATCTTTTTTAGCTTGCTTATCTGTTCCTCCCCTGGTACTTCTTCCCAGAGTAATTTCCAAGATAAGCCTAGAGAAGTCTTCAGTACTCCTGATTGCCCTAGCGTGGCCTTGCAGGATTTGTTATGCTGATCTGGTTCAGATGTCCAGCTGTCCTCCTTGGCCTCTACCTCTATGGAAAGACCTTCTGCCTCAAGGTCCATTTGTCCATCCGGATCTCAAGTTTCTGAACTTGATGACATGGAAATTGAACGTTTAGTCCTTAGACATAGGGGTTTCTCTGATTCTGTGATTGAAACCTTGATTCAGGCTTGTAAGCCTATAACTAGGAGAATCTATCACAAGGTCTGGAAGGCCTTTATTTCTTAGTGTATAGATCATGGTTTCAGGATTTTGCAGTTCTTGTAGGATGGTCTGGATAATGGCCTATCTGCCAAGATCTCTGAAGGGGCATATTTCTGCTCTTTCAGTTTTGTTTCACAGAAACATTTCTTATCTTCCTGATATTTATAGTTTTGTTTAGGCTCTGGTCCGTATTAAATCCGTAATCAAGCTAATTTCTCATCCATGGAATCTTAACTTGGTGCATAAGATGGATATTAAACTACTTTTTTTAAAAGTGTTATTCTTTTTGGCTATCTGTTCGCTAGAAGAGTTTCTGAGTTATCTGCTCTTTCTTGTGATCCTCTTTATCTGATTATTCATCAGGATAAGGATGTTTACTGACTTAATTATATTTTTTGCCTAATGTTTCTTCAGACAACTTAAGCAGATAAATTGTTGTTCCTTCTTTGTGTCCTAATCCTAAGAAAACTTCAGAGAGAGCTTTGCATTCTTTGGACCTTATTAAGGTAGAGTAGCTTTACACAAGCCTAACATCACTGCAATGCAAATTGTCGGCTGGGGTGGTGTAAAGTATGCTGCATAGTGCCTACTGTAAAGTTTGGTGGAGGAAGGATAATGTTCTGGGGCTGCTTTTCAGGGTTTTCGGCTAGGCCCCTTATTTGTTTCCTTGAAGGCTCATCTTAATGCTACAGGATACAAAGACATTTTAGATAGGTGCTTCCAACTTTCTTGCAACAGTTTGAGAAAGGCCCTTTTGTGTTCCAGCATGACTGAGCCCCTGTGCACAAAGCGAGGTCCATAAAGACATGGTTTGATGAGTTTAGTGTGGAGAATCTAAAGTGGCCTGTACAGAGCCCTGACCTCAACTCAATTGAACACCTTTGGAATGAAATGGAATGCTGATTTCAAGCAGACCTTCTCGTACAATGTCAGTGGCTGACACGACAAATGCTCTTGGCTAAATGGGCACAAATTCACATAGACACACTGCAAAGTCTTGTGGAAACCTTCCCAGAAAAGATGTGGCTGTTCTAACTGCAAAGGGGGAAGGCCTAGCTTCATATTAATATTAGTTGTGATTGTGAGGTGTCCATATACTTTTGGCTATAAAGTGAACATATGATAAAAGAAGTAAATTGAGATGTCTTAAAATTGCATGTTCAGTCTGAACCATGAAAATGTAGTTTTCTTTCGTATCCCCTTAATGATGTTTTGCCAGATAAGGTTCTAGCAGAGTTGCCTGGTATTTCAGTTGTTCCTGTGGTGTTTCTTCTTCAGAGGGCAGGATATGTAAATAGGCTATGAGAACTTTCAGAGTGAACAAAATTGATTTTCCAATCAATCTCATCAAGGGCATAGCCCTTTGGTTGCTTCTGAAGACCTTCTTGAGCTTGGACTTTCAATATTTTTACAAGTTTGTAAATATTCTCTTTTTTTTTAAATGGAAGTAGTATATTCTGTATTTATTCCTCTGGAAAATAGGTAAATTCATATCTACATTAGAGATCTGTAGCGCAGTGCAAGATATTCATAATCAATTTTTGTTCCTTTCTTCTTGTGCTGTTATTAGCTCAATTTTTGGCAGCTACTCCACCATGGTCCAGGGCTCAAGGTTTTCCTGTTACTGCCTCTTTAGACAAAATCTTGGTGGATACCTGTTGCCACACCTCTTTAATGAGATGATAGGGCAGTCTAGCTAAAAGCTAAAGCATTGTACTGCAATTTAATACGAGGCTATATGTTTTGTGTTTGCTTTTTTGTGTTTCCTAGCTCAATGGAACAAGAAATCAATGGATTTAATGTCATGCAAGGTTATCCCTTAATTGTTTTTTGGTGAACATATATTTCAGGGGTAGCTAGGGAGTTCTTTGTTTTCCCTCCATTTCCTGTAATTTGTAGTTTGTGAACCAGTTGTGCAAAAGGACCACTTGGTATTCAGTGAAACATGGTAAACACTGGGTAATTGGCTAATGTTTTATTTGGAACAGGTTGTTCCAACTTATCACATACTCATATTTATCCCCCAGCAATGACTTTATAGGGACATGAGACCCACATTTTTTCTTTCATAATTTAGATAGAGAATACAATTTTAAAACAACTTTCCAATTTACTTCTATTATCTAATTTGCTTAATTCTCTAGGTATCCTTTGATGAAGAAACAGCAATGCACATTGGTGAGTCAATAACATGAGGCATATATGCGCAGCTACCAATCATCAGCTCTTGAGACTACCTATGTATGCTTGTCAACAAAGGATACCAAGAGAACGGAGCAAATTAGATAATAGAAGTAAATTGGAAAGTTGTTTAAAATTACATTCTCTCTCTGAATCATGAAAAAAAAAATAGGGTTTGTCCCTTTAGACACTAAATTAATGTTAGATATAATGATGTATTCAGAACAAAGATGAATCTAAGAATAATATGCAGATTCATTAAAAAAACAACAAAAAAACAACAACCTGCTAATAAGTAGCAACCAAATCCTAATTAAAACACAAATCACCAATATAGGGCTAGATTACGATTAGCGTGCTGTTGCGTTCAAGCAAAAAGCGGTTTACCGCGACTGTTTGCGCACAATTAAAGTTAACGCACGTCGGGTTAGTGCGACCTTAGAGCTCTAGCTAACTGTTTCTAGAGAAAACAAAAAAGTGTCACAAAACACATCAAAATACATTTATAAGTACACTTACACTCATAATAGCACCATCTAATAAAAAAAAGTAAAAAAAAAAAATATTGCACAAAAATGTTATAAGGACTCAGATATGTGGGGGGATGGCGGTTTAGGGGTTGATATTGCCGTATGCGTTAGGTGTTTGATAAGGCTTCCAGGGAGTTACGCAGCTTTTTTTTCTGTGCGCAAGGGTTACGGCACCTTCCTATGTGTGGCAAGATGAAAATGGAATAAAATATCTCTATTCTGCGCGTGTAAGTCCTTGTGCTGCATATGTGATACTGACTGGCGACGCCAGTTTTATGTTAGTTTATGGTAGTTAAAAATGTGTGCGACATGTAAAATATATGCTTGCATCTTGTCTACTGCGCCGGGTATGTGATCGCTCGATTATACAAAAAATTGTCGACTCTCGTTTTTGTGCACGTCGTCAAGTATGTGATCGCGCCCTTAGTATTTATTTTATTCTATCACGTTGCTTCATTTAATGAAATTCAGATGTCATATCTTTTAAGACACAAAAATAACTTGATAAAAACAAAAGCTTTGAAATTCAAAATAGTTTAGATAATTTTGTGCCTATAGCTTTAATTTTAAATATACATACAAATGTATGTATGTGGTGTGTGTATGTGTATATAGATATATGTATGTGTGTTTGTGTAATTTATACTTCTGGGGAATGTAACAACGAGACTTACACTTTTAAAAGCCAGATCTTTTTTTGTATAAATATATGTAGAATAATCCAAAAAACTTTAGCAGCCAGCAGTCAAATTCCACATCTCCCAAACCTCCCGCATATAGTAGGATGGGCACCACAGTCTCTCCGACAGCTTCTCCTACAGAACAAATTTCACAATTTCCCTGACTCCTCCCATGACACAGCCAACACTAACTGTGGCTCTGCCTCTCTGAATGTAGCTCTTCTTACAAAAATGCAATTGGTTACCGTCCACAAGTCTTCCTCACCTTAAATTCTGATGAGCATCTGGATGATGCTGAGAAGTATGAAATTCTAGGAGAGTTTGCTCGCTGATTCCTTGGATTTGACATGATCTGATGAAATCCTTTTCCTCTGAATCGTCTTCACACAAAACAGCAATCTTTTGTCCTTTGAATGGGGACTTTATTATGGCTAAAAATGGGGACTTTATTTTGAATACCCACACATAACATCAAATACTTTTTAAATATGTTTCTCAAAAACACTTCCTTAGTATGCTGAATAATATGCAGAAACTGCCACCCAGAAGTGCACATATATCACTTCTTGCCTATGGCGCACATTCTTATAACATCTACGAAAACTTTCAAAGTATACTGGATGCATATCCACTGACTGCAGACAGCAACAGAAGCTGACACTCACGTGCAAAATTCCGCAAATGCTTAAAATTAATATGGAGGATATGCTAGAGCTGTTGGTCAAAAGATGGCATGTTGAAGCACCTCTGATACTTGGGTGCTATTCTCAGCCCTCTTGTCCAATAGCTGTAACTAATCATAATTTTATGTTATTAGTATTTGTTGCTTTTTACATTGAGTGCCAGATAGTTTCCACAGCTGTTTCTTATATATTTGTGCTGTCTTTGCTAATGGATGTGGACGATATATAACTGACCTGACCAATTGGATTAACATGCTCATTGGTGTTTTCCAATAGCTTCCATCAATGGGCACAACTTTGATTCATAAGTGATGTGAAGCTGACAGCTGTTCCTGCTTCCTGTGCATTTTGTATTGCTATCACCAGAGTGCTTCTGTAACCTTAGGACTGTTTTGTATATGTGAAATTAACAAAAAGCCCACATAGGAAACACAACCTTTACCTCTGGAATTCAAATGCACGGTGAATGTTTTCCCCTCTCCTGTAACCCTGTGTTCAAATTCTAATTTAAAACTAATAACACTTTTTCTGACATAGAAGCAGCCCCAGGGTATTAGTGCAGATGACACCAACCCCCTGTTTCACTAACTATGCACTCCTGCACCACATAGCTCATGCCAAGGCAGATCTGCAAACATTTCCTGTAAAGTATCCATGACTTGGAGGTTTAGGGCTGAGTTAGGGCAGTGACAACATCTCCTTCTTGTTAATGCACATCTGTCTGTCTATCTATCTATCTATCTATCTATCATGTATTTATTGACCCCTTCCTTGCTTATCATTATCTGTCTCCAAAGTATTTATCTTATCTGTGAAGAGTTCCTAGGGAGAGATTAGGGTTATAGCTGCAGTTATAAATTATGTGAAGAAACCAGTAAGATGTGACGGAACATTGCACGTTACCTCCCTTGTGTTGGAAGCAAAGGACAAAGAGAGTTGTGTGTCTCTGTAAAGCAAACATTTTTAAGTCCATGGCTTCCTCTTATTTATCCCAAGGTTTACATGTTCACTGCAGACAGCACCAGAGAAAAAGTAGAGCCCTGTGGCGCTCTCCGCTACTGTGATAGTGTTTGTAAATATTTAATCCAGTTATGAAACACCTCAGCAATAAAGACTAAAAATTGTCTTGTCTTCTGTTCTCTTCACCTAGACTGATGGTATGGAGCTTAAATCAAGTAGCCCCTGCTCACACTCAGAAGGATCTTTTTTTTTTCTGGATTGTGGGTGGTAGAAACTTTCTCAAGTGATTAAGCATATAATTACATGTAGTATATCCATATATAATTATAGGATACCAAAAAAAAAATATAATATACAATTTGATTGAACTGATTTAAAAAAAAAAAATATATATATATATATATACACAATTGTACACCTTATCTGAATTGTGAAAGATTACTTTTGACTTCCATGTATCGTTAAACAAATTAATTTTTTTTTAAATCAAAGCTTGCAGTAAATATATTGTATTAGGAATTTGGTTATAAATTTAAAATTATTTGTAATCTTTGTCATTGTATTAGTTTTCTTTTTTCCCTTAGTGTTATCTTCTTTTGAAAGTAATTATTTGTCTAAATCAAAGACTTAAGTTTATTTTTAACCTTCCTATCATAGTATGTTTATTCATAATGTTATCTGGAGAAAAGGCTCCAAATGGTGTGCAACAATGTGATAGTATGACTTGTCAAGCTCTGCATACTTATCACCCTATTATTTGCACAAAATACTGAAGATTTTTTCTCAATGAGACTTTTGCACTGGTTAGCGTGGAGCTATTACCTATTTTTTGTTTGAGCTGTCTAAATCCATATGAAAACACATTTCAGTCAGCTTTGTAATTACTTCAGACAAGGTTAATGGGGCAGTAAATGTTTGTTTTAAGGATTTGCCATCATGTTTACTGACCTCTTTAATGATGATTTATAGATTCCTCAGTCCTCTTTTCTTCTTAAACTAGAAGAGTCCACAGCTGCATTCATTTCTTGTGGAAATTAAGACCCTGGCCATCAGGAGGAGGCAAAGACACCCCAGCCAAAGGCTTAAATACCTCCCCCACTCCCCTCATCCCCCAGTCATTCTTTGCCTTTCATCACAGGAGGTTGGCAGAGAAGTGTCGGAAGATCA
>CAJPDP010424661.1:0-13057 GCA_905336975.1 Bombina variegata variegata
AATAGGGTAGGAAAGAGGTTAGGGAATAGAAAAAGGGGGGAGGAGAAGAAAGAGAAAAAAATAATAATAAATAAATAAAAAAAAGGAGGGGGGGAAGGATATGTCTGCAAACATGTAAACGCATAGATGAACAGATGTGTACATATAAGAATGTATCTCCCTATTTATGTAGCCAAGCGTCCCATATTAGCCAGTAGATATCTGATCAATCAAATTGTAAAAGTGTCTCTCCATGTTTGCCATATAGTCAATCACACCTTTGATTTCTGAGAGGCCTGGGGGTTCAGGGGATTTCCAGGATCTTGCTATGCATAGCTTGGTTGCCGTGAAAATATATATCAACAATCTCTTCGATTAAACAAGAAATAAAAGCAAAGATATCTAATTTGACGGACGAGATTAGACAATTTACAGTCAGAATGGAGGAGGTGGAAACAAGAGTGTCTGATGTAGAAGACAAATTAAACAGCTATGGCTCTGCTACAACTGCTCAGGGTAAGGCCATCTCCCAGTTACAAGCTCGGATAGAGGACCTCAAGGACAGGTTGAGGCGTAACAATTTGAGGGTTATTGGCCTTCCTGAAACAGTAGAATTTCAAGACCTGTTGCTCTTTGTCTCCATCACCTTGCCTCAGGCGCTTCTGATTCCCCCTCCTCCTACACCATTCCTGATCAAGAGAGCCCATAGAATTGGAACACTTAGAGGAAATAATACTATGCTCAAACCAAGACCTATTATTTTTAAATTTTTGAATTATCAGGATAGGGTGTTATACCTGAAATATTTTAGGAAACTTAATTCCCTATATATTGATACACACAAAATTTAGATTTTTCAAGATTTTTCCTCCGAGACTATGGCCAAAAGAAGAAAAATGTCCCCCTTTTTTGCAATTTTTTTTTTTAAAGCAGAGTGTAGTGTTAGACTTGTTTATCCGGCTAAACTTTTAGTTGTTAAGGCAGATGCCTCCTATACATTAGATAATAGCAATGAAGTGATTTCTTTGTGCAAGGAGATGGGTATCCCATGATTATGTACTATATAGTAGGAACGATTTATCGTTGTATTTTCTCCAGGTTAAAGATTGGAGTATGTTTTTTTTTTTTAAGGTTTTGGGTTTTGAATTTATATTTACAGGAATGTGAAGCAGTTCCATATTGTGAAAAAATATTATATTTTTATATTTTATATATATATATATATTTTTTCTCCCCTCCCCTCCTCCCCGCCTTCTCACACCTTTTCACTTATGCTGTGTAGAATGGGATTGTTAGATTCATTATTACGTATGGCCTATGTCAGCTACTCTTAAATTGGCCTCTTGGAATGTAGGGGGTATAACCTCCCCAATAAAAAGGAAAGTGATAATTAAACATCTAGGGAAATTGAAACTAGACATTGTTTTTTTTACAAGAGACACATTTAAAAGTATCTGAAATTCCAAAACTCCAGACTAACTGGGTGGGTGAAGTTGTTGCTGCCCCTTATAATGGACGTAAGAGAGGAGTGGCTATCCTCTTTAGCAAAAATTTAGATTATAAAATAGAATCTTCTGTTAAAGACCAGGAAGGACGTTTCATAATTATAGAAATAGTATATATAAAACACGACATGTGCTGTGTAATATATACGGACCAAATAAAGTTGATAAGGAGTTCTGGGACAAGATGTTGTTATATTTACATAAATTTACAGGTCAAAATCTTATAGTTGCGGGAGATTTTAATTTAATGGCGGACCCTATACTGGACAGAGCCAATAAAGTCCCTCGGTTCACACGTGATAGGAAAACGCGTATTCTGCAGAAATTATGTTCACAATTGGGCCTAATAGATATTTGGCGCTCACAGAACCCTGACTTGAGATCCTATACATGTCTGTCGAAAGGACAGCAATCCTTGTCCAGGATAGATTTTTTTTTTATTGCAGAGCCTTTGATTGGTTTAGAGTGGAGAGCGGACATTGGAGATATAACGATCTCAGATCATGCAGTGATTACATTAATGCTTAATGCTTCTCGGACTCAAATGTCTGCCAATCAGACTATTGTTTCCCCCAAATATTTGCTGAATAATAGCAACTTTCATAATTGGTTGAGTAACCAATGGAGAGAGTATGATAGTTATAATAATGCTTATAAAGATAGACCTGAAGTGTTTTGGGGAGCAGCGAAAGCCGTATTAAGAGGCAAGATTAAGGCGTATACATGTAAGCTTAAAAGAAGAATTAGACAACAGGAGTCCCAGATGTCTAATCAAGTAAAGAATGCATATAGAGCATATCTGGGGGAGCGTTCTACTGATAATTGGCGGAAATATACAAGTGCCAAGTCAGCACGTGATGTATTTATTAGACAAAAGACTACACTAGAGATGCAAAGACAAAAAGCTCTTTATGGAGGCTTTGCTGGCAGATCGGCTAAGTTTTTGGCCAGATTAACCAAAGCTACAAACAGAAACAGTATAACGGCCATCAGAACCAGCACTGAAAGATTTACTAACAATGCGGATATTACTAAAATCTTATATGATTATTTTAGTGAGCTATATAGAGCAGAAAAACATGAAGTAGATAAAAGGAAAATCTTTTGGGATAAAATTAAGATCCCTAAAATTCCCATTGAAATTTTGTCAGAGATTAATGTCCCTATTACTGTAGACGAGATTCTTGCGGCAAATATGACAGCTAAAACCAATAAGGCAGTAGGTCCAGACTGTCTTCCTATCGAATTTTATAGTATTCTCCAACATCAAATTGCCCCATCTCTTGTGGAATTATTTAATCTTTACTTTATTAAGAACAATAAGTGTTCCCCATATTTTGCAGCTGCTGTAATATCTTTAATACCTAAAAAAAAATAAAGATCTAGAACTACCAGGCTCATATAGGCCTATCTCGGTATTAAATGCGGACTATAAGCTTTTAACATCTATCCTAGCAAAAAGACTTAAGCCGCATTTAGGCTTAATAATTCACGAGAACCAGGTTTTATGGCCAGCAGGAATCCAGCCAAAAATATGCGTAAGATTATGACACTATTAGATTTCTATTGGAACAAATTTAGAACATCAAGACATAGAGACATGGTAGACCTAGCTTTATTAACAGTTGACGCGGAGAAGGCGTTCGATCGGATCGCTCGGAAGCACCTATTCTTTTCTCTAGAGCAGTTTGGACTGAGTGGACTTCTGTATGAATTTATTCATATAATATACTGTGCCCCGATCTCAACGTTACTTATTAATGGTGAGATTTCACAGCACTTAGTATTACAAAGGGGCACCCGCCAAGGCTGCCCCCTATCTCCTTTGTTGTTCAACATATCTTTGGAACCATTGGCGATTTTGCTTTGCCAACAATTGGATGGGATACGTATAGGGGGTTAGAAACTGGTGTTATTAATGTATGCAGATTATATACTTTTGTGTCTGAGTAATATAAAGAAGAGTCTCTCTCTTGTTCTAGATATGATTGAAATTTTCGGTTCAATCTCTGGCTACAAAATTAATTTGTCAAAGTCTGAACTTTTATGGGTAAATAAAAAAGACCAGAGTATCAAACATCCATTTAGTGAAACCCAGCTCATAACCTATCTAGGCATTAAACTAAGCCCGCATCCGGATGAATGGTACAAGTTGAATTTTAGTAACTGTTTTTTAGAATGTAGGAAAAAAATGGAAAAAAAAAATGGAAGACTGGATAAATCTTCCCATCTCTTTAACAGCTAGGGTTATGCTTATAAAATCCATTCTTTTTCCAAAGTTATTCTATGTTATACAGAATATCCCTATACCTATCCATAAAGCGGACATAACTAAATATAACAAGGCGTGTTCCAAATTGCTTTGGAAAGGTGCAAAAGCTCGTATTTCGGTGTCTCGGCTTATGAATAATAAAGAAGCGGCAGGTCTTACCCTCCCTAATATACAATTTTATAGTTTGGTGGCTCATGTCAAGGTTGCAGTGGACTGGATAACAGAACAAGAACAAGTTTCTGCAGTGGCCTGGGAAGCTGCCTTGGCAGCACCCTTCTGGTTAGATGCTATCTTACACTGCTGAATTACTGCCCTCCCTTCGACGATTTTTTCACTTATAACTTTTAAAAATATTATCATAACGTGGCAAAAATTTTGTGTGGTTGCGGGTTGCTCTCCGTATGTTTCTAAATATCACAGGTAATCCAACCTTTTCTCCACGGTTGACAGATGAGGTCTTCAGAATATGGTCCACTAAAGGGATGGTATATGTCACTCAAATGTTAGATCCTGATCTAGTTCCATTAACCTTCATGGAACTAAGCAACCAATTAGGGTTCCTGAACAAAGATTTTTATGCATATTTACAATTAAGACATTTGAATTAAAGCAAAGATATGGGGTGGAATGGTCACTTTGGTCGTTACAACCTAGGATCAATATTTTTCAAAGGGGTTTATATTCCATTGCTCCGTTTTACTCTCTTTTCAAACAAGGGCCTTCTGCAGAGCAAGTTGAGTATATAGTCGTAAAATGGAGTAAGCTTTTTCCAGAAATAGATAGCCAAGTTATAGGGAATGCCTTTAAAGTAACTGAGAAAAGTTGGGTTTTGACTACATGGAGAGAATCGCAGATTAAAATATCTTTAATGATCTATTTAACTCCGGCAAGATTATCTAGCTGGTATAAGACAAGTAACATATGCTCCAGATGCAGTTCACCTATGGCAGATATTCTACATTGCTTCTGGGCCTGCCAAAAGATTGGTCAATTTTAGTCCAAAGTAATGTATTGGATGAATGTAATTCTCAAATTAGAATATTACATGCAGCCGATGGAAATATTTTTCCTTGTGAAACCACAGGTAGCTTTGCGAAATTCTAAATTAATTAATCTGATTATATTTCTTGGCCACAACTTAATATTGAGATCATGGAAGGCTAAAACAGCACCTAGTCTGAAAGAGCTTAAGAATGCTTTAGTCTCACAATATACACTCGAACAATGTAGTCTACAAAGTTAGCTGCGGCTCAAACTATTTTAGTTAAACCATTTAAGAATACGGTTTATGTCCAACTACAAGTACTTGCCGGGCATTTTCCTAGTGCATGGCTTGACGATAGCGGAGAGAGGGGAGGGGAGCAGGGTAAGGAATAGGAGGAGGGCCGAGGGAAGTTTTTTTTTTCTTTTCTCCTCTCTAATGTAATAACAGAGAAATGTAATTCATTAGATATCCAACTTAATTTTGTGTTTTGAGTATTAATAATTTTGTCTGAGGCTATATTTGTGACTGAAATTAGATACTCTGGTAAAGAGCATTTACTGTTGTGCATGAGAAATTAAGACCTTAAAGGAGGAAAAGAAAAAGGAAAAAAAAGGGGAACAGATACTTTGGCAATAATAGGAGAGATATTTGTTTTCTGTTTTTCGTTTTTTGTATAATAGATAAAATTGCAACAGGTTTGTGTGTTATACGGTTAAAAGCTGAGTGAGTTGCTAGAGTTAAAGACTTAAATATTGACTTGTATTGAAGATATATATTTGTGTTTGCAAGAGATGTTTTTGCTTTTTTTGTTGATATAATAATACATAAACATTCCTGTTGTTGAATAATAAAAAGTAAAAAAAAAAAAACAATCTCTTCGACATCTACTTTATATCACCCCCAAATATATGTAGTAAGCCGCTAAGTGGTGTTATCTGATTTATTAAATGTAGGGATTTACACATGTCTTCAACTTCTCTCCAGAGCGGAGATAATTTTGGGCATTCCCACCAGATATGAAGGTCGGTTCCTTCATCTCCACATTCTCGCCAACACAGGGATGAGGATTCTGGGTACATTTTGGCAAGTTTGACAGGGGTTCTTTTAGCAATACCTTGATATATACTTCTAACATTGTGATGCAATGTATGGTCTTTTTTTGTAAGAGAAATAGCATTGTCCCACTCTTGATCTGGGATGTTGGAACCTACTTCCCGGATCTAGGACTTATATTGCCATGCTATCCCTTGAGTGAGGTCTGAAAGGAGTAGATTATAGTACAATGTAAGAGGTTTAAGTTGTTTACAACCCCTATTCCATCCGACTTCCCATGGAGTGGGTTTTCTAGTGGAAGCAGCGAGAAATCCCCAAGTTCTCAGAAAGCTGAGAACTCTTATGGATTCAAAAGGAAACCAAGGTGGGGCTGGGTTAAAACTGGTCTGTATCGATGCAAGGTCCAGGGTTTGATGTTGATCAAACAAATCTCCAATGGAGGAGTATCCTTTCAGTACCCAGTCGCCTGAATGAATATTCTTAAGGTCCCAGAATAGCCCCACTGTGCTATGCATTGGTGAAGGATGGGGGGCAATTAGTAGTCGATTTCTTAAAGATTCCCAAATGTTTAGATTATGCTTCACTACAGCATTATGCAAGTATGATTTTAGTTTGTTCCTGTTAGGGACCCAAATTAGATCTATTAGATCCAGGTCTTTCGGCATCCCCGAGGCCTCCAGGAGATACCAGCCTGGTCTATCTTCCTTGATGCCTCACTCAGAGACGTGAGATAATCTTGCTGCTTTGTAATATGTGAAAACATTAGGTGCTGCTATTCCCCCCCGGGGAAAGGATCTATGTAGTGTGTTAAAGGCTATTCTAGGAGTTTTGTTTTGCCATATGTAGTTAGCAAAAAGTTTATGTATATGGACTAAGGTGGGTTTTGGAACATTGAGTGGGATACATCTAAATATATATAAAACCTTCGGAATCAGGGACATTTTAACCGCAGCTACTCTGCCTAGCCAGGATAGCTCTTTAAAGTCCCATTTTTCTATTAAGCCTTGGAGATTACGGAGCAACAAACTGTAATTGTCTCAAATTATCTGCTCTGGATCCACACACAGGAGGATACCTAAATGTTTCAGATTTTGTGTAGACCATGAGAATGAGTAAAGGGACTGTAAACGTACCAGAGTAGGTTGGTCTATCTGGTTAGGGAATCCTTCCGTCTTGGCGAAATTGATTTTATAATAGCTTAGTTCACCAAAGTGGTGAATCACAGTAAAAACTGCGGGTATGGAAGTCAATGGCATCGTTAGGAGCAGGGTCACATCATCGGCGAAAAGAACTATCTTTTCTGTAGGGGATAAGATGGGTACCCCTGCGACCTGATCAAACTGCCTGATTCTCTGGGCGTACGGTTCCATTGCCAGCGTAAAAATGAGTGGTGTGAGGGGGCAGCCTTGCCTAGTTCCCTTACTAATTGAGAACTCTGAGGAGCAGAATCCCATGCCCCTCACTCTCGTGTATGGAGTTGAGTATACGGTCCTAATTGTTGTGATAAAGGGTTCAGGGAATCCAAAGGAGCGTAGGACTTCCCAAATATAATGTACCAAAAAGTTATGTACAGCAGCACTTTAAGCAAAGGAGTCGCAGGGCAAAAAATCGTTAAAAATAATAACCTTTATTTAAACTTGTGTTAAAAAATTACACAGCTCCAAACTCCCTTCCCAAATATTATCCCATCTGACCCTGTCGAAGGCCTTTTCAGCATCTAATGACAGGGCCACCATAGGAATGCCAAGTCTATTCGCTTCTGTAAAGACAGAGATCAACCGCCTTGTATTATCCGGTCCCAGTCTACCTAGCGTAAATCCAACCTGGCCATGATGTAATATTGTGGGAAGTAAGTGGATGATTCTTTTGGCAATTAGTTTCAAATAAATCTTAGTGTCCAAATTAATAAGGGATATAGGGCGATAATTACTACATTCTGTTTGATCTTTCCTGGTTTAGGAATGGGATAATCGTAGCTTCTAGGAATTCCCTACAAATCTCTCCCAACTCCCTAATCTCATTAAAAAGATTCTTTAATATTCCAGTGAGCTGCGGTTTTAGTTTCTTATAGAATGTTCCCGTAAAGCCATCTGGGCCTGGGGCTTTGTTGTTTTGTATCTGTTTTAAAACATTGTCAATCTCTCTGGATGAGAACGGCTGTATTAATATCTCTGCATCTGCTTCCATCAGTTGTGGTAATTTTAGGGTTTTCAAGAAATCTGAGATATCCTGAAAGGGGGTCGAGATGGGGCGCTCATGCGTATCAATATTATACAATTTAGAGTAGAATTCCGCAAACATGGCGCCAATGTCTGCTGGAGTGGACGCAATTTGGCCTCCATGAGACAGGAAAGGGATACGTCCCTCTTACGCCGCTCTTTGTCGTAGCTTTTTTGCTAAAAGCGAGTCTGCTTTATTACTCTTAGAGTACATAAGTTGTCTAAATCGCATTGCAGCTCCCTGTACTCTTTCAGTTTCCCTTTCTTTAATGAGGGACTTAAGGCGAAGGATTTTGTCTGAAAGAGTTGAGGTGGGGTTAATTTTGTTCGACTTATCTGCTTTTCGAAGGTCGCACATCAATTTCCCCAAGGGTCTTCCTTTATCTTTTTTAGCTTTAGCTAGTTTGCTGATACATAAGCCTCAAATGAATGCTTTAAATGCCCCCCATCTGGTTTGCTGAGAGGTGTCATTTTCCGAATTATTTCGGAAGAAGTCGGTTGTCGCTTCCTGTAGCGACCCCAGGAATAGGGGGTCTGTCCACAAGAATTGCGGGAATTTCCATCTGGGTCTGGACGTAAACGTCATATTACTTGGCATTGTGATGGTTACTGCATCATGATCTGACCACGGACACAGAGATATTGTAGCTGTGCGGACCTCATTCAAAGTCCAAGAATCCGTAAAAAATAGTCTATCCGAGAATAGTATCTACTTGTCGGGGACAGATATGAATAGTCTCTTGCAGTGGGGTGTAGGGAGCACCAGACATCGAAGAGCTGATATTGGTATATTAAGTCTCGGAACCTTGGGGCAGATGAATTATTATAAGTATCTCTAGACCCTGAACCAGAAAACTTCTTATCAATTTCTGGTTCCCACACTAAGTTAAAGTCTCCTCCTATGAGGACGGTCCCTTGTTTAATTTGATCGACTAAGGCAAAGGTTTTTCTAAGAAATTTCAGTTGTCCCTGATTGGGAGCATAAATATTGACCAGAGTAAATATTCAATTATTCAGCTGCATACTACCATTACATATCGCCCCTCTTTATCTTGTTCTGTATGTAAACATTGGAAGGAGGGATTTCGTTTGATCAAGATCATACTTTTGCCTATATAGGATGCTGACTGTACATAGGGGAATAACGGAGTTTTGAGCCCCAGTTCCTCACCCTCTACCCAATGGGTCTCTTGAAGGAAGCCAACATCAGTTTTGAGTGATGACAAGTAATTAACAAGAAGGCTCCTCTTTGTTGGGGAGTTTAATCCTCTAACGTTTAGTGTAGTGAATGTAAGGGGGGGTGACCGTATCATGTTTGGAGGAGGGTAGAAAAAAAAGGGTGGAAGTTAAAGGAATAAGAATGAGTAAAGGGGTCTTAGGTAAGATCGGTAGAGATGAAGGGGGTGTAAGAGAGGTTTTAAGAGTTACCCAACCGAACAAATGAGGTTCAATCAAATTAAGCTACCAATAGTTTTCTCACAAGTCATGTAATATTATACAATTAAATCCAATTTCAGACTATGGGTGAAACGAGTGTGGAAACTTGATGACATACATGGAAATAATATTGAAATAAAATTATATGGGATTTATTTTCCGTTGCTTACGGTGTAAACTCAATGGTGTAACAAGGTAAAAAAGGGAATTTCAGATACTCAATAAATAACACGCTCAGTAGAAGGGTAAGAGAGGGGGGATCAGGGGTTTTCCTGAAGGGTAAAGAGTCTAGATCTGAAAATTGTAAATGACACTTGGTCAATATTCCCAGTCAAAAGTAGGGGGAAGAATACCCCTATTTCAGGGGATTGGGTGGAGGGAAGGAAGGGGGAAGGGGGTGGAGGGGAAGAGCCTTAGAAAATAGGATAGCCTAGGCTTGTTATTATCATGTGCTGGTAGCCTATACGGGGAGTGGGTACCTATATAAAACAAACTAAAATAAAATAAAATAACATGAAATTAAAATAAAATGGAGCCTGAATTATTACAAAACTTCCAAACAGCATATGAAATAATGCAAAAACAGTGATAATGATAATGATATTAGTAGTATAAGGGCCTATCCCCTGGGGGGCACTATTGAAATTAATATAAAAATTAAACAATTAGCAATTTAGAAAACAATTCACTTTGAGAAACAATACCAGTGTAGGGGTAATAAACATTGACCACTAGATATAAGTCCTAAAACATAACTTCTAATCAAAAGTATCACAAAAACTTGTAAGAGGGGGGACCAATAAACCCGATATTTGCTAAAAAGGAATAGGGGCGAGGAACATCACACCACAATACATATATTCTGAACATAAATTTACCCTGGGAGGCATTAACCAAAACAGTATTTTAGAATAGTGTATCATCATGACCATGTCTAAAGTTCTCTGGATTATGTTGAAGTGGGGTCGTCTAATGTCCGGGTAACGCCACCTAAAGTGGATAGCTGGATCTTTTCCCTGTTGTCTATCCCATCTTCTATTAAGTTAATGGGTCAGAAGGTTAACGTGTGTTAGATCCACTGTCAGTAGGTCCAGTCTAACATCAGTCCCCATCAGACAACATGTCTGGAGCTCTGTATATTACCAGGCTCCCCCAATCTTTTATAAGCTGCTATCATCTGTGGCTTCACTAACTTGCAAGTTTCAGCATGTTGTGCAACTGGAGAGATGAGTACTCTATGTGTTATAGTCCTCCCTAGCCAGCCTGAAAATATATCCTAGTGATGGTGTCATGTCAGTTAAGAATGTGGACATCCACTATCTATATGTGGTGATAGCTGAACTAGAAGTCATGTTAAGATTACACCTATCATAATGTTCAATTGAGGTCTATATGGGATCTCTCATCAAGATATTAACAAATATGGTTCTATATGTGAACATAAATAACAAATGCAAAGAAACATTTTAATAAGGAAACAATATACATTACTAATCAGCAGTCTTCCAGCATCTTAGTTTGTGGCTTGTTGAGTCTAGAAACATAAAACAGTTACAATTCAATCAGGTCAAAACTGAGTCTAGTTCTTGATTTTGACATTTTGCATTTGTGGCCTGTAGTTTCTGTGGGAGGGGATCCCACTCCTTAGCCGTGGGGCTGAGTCTCTCAGGCCTATGATGTACTGAGGCTATGATATTCTGAGTTTTTGGGAATTGAGTCAGCACGGGACCTAGGAGCCTTGAGGGTCCCTGAAACCATCGGTCCAAAAGTTCTTTTCCTCAAGAGGGGTCTTCAAGAGTAATCAATGATCCGTCCTTGTGGTTTAGAAGTTTAGTCAGATATCCCCCTCTATATTTGACTGTTTTCTTCCTGAGTATAGCTGTGATCTCTCGAAAAGAGTTTCTCTTTTTCATAGTATATTGAGATAGATCCAGGAAAACCTGAATATGTTGGACTCCTTCTGGTAAAGAGGAGGTGTTGAAGGCTGCCTTAAGTATTTGTTCTTTGTACGTAAAATAATGGAAACGCACAATAGTGTCTCGTGGTTTGTCAGCTGAGACATTTCTACCTTGTGGGAGTCTGTGTACCTTGTCTATAAGGGACTCCGATGTATTAGTGGTCGGTTTAAGATGTTTACAATATTCAAGTATAAAGTCTCCCAATTCGCTGGGCGATACATCTTCTGAGATACCACGAAACCTGAGATTTTTTTGTCTTGAACGATCTTCGAGGTCTGCCACCTTGGCCTCAATAATATCCACGTGATCTACTATATTCTGTGAATAGGAGATTAAATTAGCTTGTTCTATGGCTAAATCTTCTTGCTTATGTTCTAAAGCTTCACTGCGTTAGTTTATAGCACTGATGTCTCTTCGTAATTCAGCAACAGATCCTCGTATAGTTTTAGTGAGCGTCTCTTCATTCTCTCAGTAAGAGTATCAACAATTTCAGAAACTTTAGTGTCAGTCATCATAACTGAAGGGGTTGGTGTTGTAATGAGGGATTTTGTCGAAATTTGAACCTGAGGTTCAGGGCTTCGTGGCGTAGCTTTGGGTATAATATCTGCTTTGAAGTGATCAGCTAAAGACTTTTTTGGTAACGTAGTAGAATGTTTCTTTCTATTGCCTTGTGGCATGTTAAATTCTTTTTTTTTTTAAATATTTTATTTTTATTCATTTTACATATAATAAAAGCAATTATAACAACCACATACAAGTGGTTAAAAGAGGACGAACAACAAGTGACAATCAATATAAATTAGTCTTAGAGTTTTTAAGAGTGCTTCCCATGCTGCTCTGAGCATTCAACATTGAGCAGCACAGGATTTAGCCATCCTCCGCAGGTGGAAGGTGGTTCAAAATGTGGTTACTGAGATCTTGTCACTGGCGGCTTCGCCCATTACAGCAAATTGTAAACAGGTAATTGACACTTTAATCTATAAAGAGTAAATAGAATATAAAAAGAGGGAAAAGTAGGAGAGAAAAGAAAGAAAGTAGGAGAGAAGAAGGGTTCTCACATATCTATGCTCTAATTGTTTGCTATATCTATGATGTGTTCTAAAAGAGAAAAGGGGAATATTTGTGCAAATATCTATTTGTGGGTAGGAGGTCTGATCCTATGCGGCCCGCAGGTTACTAGCATACGTGAAGGATTCCCAAAGGAACTGCATATCATGGAATAGTGTCAGTTGGCCTAACTTGAAATAATAAAATCTTTCCATTATCATATTTTTATTAACCAAGAGTTTCCATTCTAGTATGGTTGGAGCTCTGGTTGATTTCCACATTTTCGGAATTAACTGGTTAGCTGAGTTGAGCATGATTTGGAATAGATTCTTTCTTATTTTACATGTGATTGCAGGTGTGTGGTTGAGCATTATTATTTCTGGATTGGGTTGTATGTGTGTGCCTAAAACTGTATTGATGTCTTCAAAGACTTCCGTCCAGTATTTTTTAATGTCGCTGCATTCCCACCATAAGTGTGATATATGGCCCTCTTGTAAACAGCTTCTCCAACATAAGCCCGAGGATTTTTTGTAAATATATTTAATTCTAGCTGGTGTCATATACCATCTCATAAATATTTTAATGTTCGTTTCTTTTGCGTG
>CAJPDP010424729.1:0-16088 GCA_905336975.1 Bombina variegata variegata
AGTTTGTAAAAACTGAATTGTGGGTGTGGTGAGGGGTGTATTTGTAGGCATTTTGAGGTTTGGGACACTTTTCCCCTCCTGGTATGATTGTATATCCCATATGTCACTAGCTCATGGATTCTTGCCAATTACATGAAAGAAACCTCCTTTCTCTAGGATCTGGCACAACTGTTTCTCTAGGTCAGGAAAATGGTGCCATATCAAGGTCTGTATCTCCACTTCCCATTTATCAATTGCGGCAATAGCCATCTGAATAGTAGATATGAATATTTCCTTTCCAAATTGCTGCAAAATTAGTGCATTTGTAGTTTACACTACACTGTAAGTCTCCTAGGGGGGGAATATGCGTCAGCTCCGGCTCCACAAACTGTCCGTCACCTTAGTAAGCAGCAGCCGCATGGCCTAACTAAAGAACATAGGCAAGGAAGATTTACTTGAGATTGGCCTCCGAGAACCTCAATATCTTGTTTGGTGGAACGTCTGGGTGGTGTAAGAGCAATGAATATATAGTAATTCACACAGAAAACAATAAAATAACTAAAAAAACCAAGTTAGAGCGAAGAGCTCCCCCAAGACACAACCTGCCGCTTCAGCTGTAGGCTCCGCCCCCAAGATAATAACTTATTATCTATGGAAAGTTAAGGCTCAAACGGAGCCTGCTGAAAAAATGTTAGGAGCAAGGATAAGGCTCCAAAGAGGAGCAACAGGCTTAAAAACGGGCCCTGCTTCTGACTAGCACCTGACAAAAAGATAGAACATCTGGCACATCTGCATCCAATTCCTGAACTTCTCCAGACCTTCCTGGATAAAGGACAAATTCTAGGAATCCTGACCTGACTCCAAGAGTAGTCCTTGGATTCACATCAATAAAGGTATTTACGCCATACCCTATGGAAAATCTTCCAAACCTGAATCAAGGTCACAATGACCGACTCAGAAAAACAACGATTAGATAGAACAAAGCGTTCAATCTCCAAGCAATCAGCTTCAGAGAAACGAGATCTGGATGAAAGAATGGACCCTGTGTTAGAAGATCCTTCATTCGAGGCAACCTCCAAGGTGGAAAAGATGACATCTTCACCAGGATTGTATATCAGGTCCAGCAAATTCACGCAGGAGCTATTAGAATAATTGATGCTCTCTCCTGTTGATACGAGCAATGTCTCGTGGAAGGAGAGCAAACAGGTATACTAGACTAAAACCCCAAGGAACCGCCAAAGCAACTATCAGGGCGGCCTGCAGATCTCTTGACCTTAATCCGTACCTTGGAAGATTGGCGTTCTGTTGAGACGCCATCAGATCCAATTCCAGTCACCCCCCCCCCCATTTGAGGGTTAACCTGAAAAATACCTCCGGATGGAGAATCCACTCCCCGGGATGAAAATTCTGTCTGCTCATGAAGTCCTTATCCCAGATGTCCACTCCTAGAATGTGGATGGCAGATAGACAGCCAATGTGAGCTACCGCCCACTGAACAAAACTGAGCCACCTCCTACATGGCTAAGGAACCCCGTTCCTCCTCGAGCCACTAAGGTAATATTGTCCGACTGGAGCCTGATAAACCGGCTAAGGACAACTGAGGACAAGCCCTCAGAGCATTGCAAATCGCTCTCCACTCCTGGATGTTGATGGGGAGAGCAGACTCCACTGGACTCCAAAGTGTTTGCGCCTTTAAAGAGTTCCAGACTGCTCCCCAGCCCAGCAGGCTGGCGTCCGTGGTCACAATCACCCAGGAATGTCTCCAGCCCTGAGACAGATACTCCTGAGAATCTACCACTGAAAAAAAGTATCTTAAAGCTGAACCAGATCTATCCTCTGAAATAGATCTGAATTGTTCCCGCTCCATTGACTGAGCATGTATAAATGCAGAGCTCTTAAATGGACTCGAGAAAAGGGATGACGACCCTTGGACCCTCAGACCAATTTCCTCCATACATTGGGCACAGAAAAGTGAAGGGAAAATCAGCTACAGCTGGATTCAAACTCCCAACTCTGGTTATAAGATGGCTAAACCATCTACCGGACCACTATAGCTTGCTGTTGGCCGAACCGCAGACTGTAGAGAGAGGAAAGAGGAAGAAATCTTCGATTGTCTGATGTCCGTTAGAATTATTCTCATAGATAAAAAATCTAATAAGGTTCCTCACCATTGTGGTTGGAACAAGTGAACTCTTACCTAAATTCACATTCCATCCATGGTAATGTAGAAAAGACAGAATCTCTTGATAAAAAGTTTGCTCGATGAAAGGATAAAGCCTGAACCATATATTGTCCAGGAGGGAACCCCTGCAATTCTCCAAGACCTAAAGAATCATTCTAAGATGACGAATTTTATAAACTTGAGAAGATCCCAGGTAATGGGAACAAGAAGATACAAATCCTTCAGGTCTATATTTGTCATGAACAGACCCTCCTGTATCAAAGGAGAATGTATGCTACTTTGAAGGACTGTACTTGTGAGAAACTTGAGATAAATAAATACCTAGATCCTGTTCTCTGACTGAAACTGGAACTATCACACCCAAAGAGGAAGGTGCTCTACCCAGTTCAAGAAAGCCTCTCATCATACCTGGACTGCAGATACTTTAAAAAATCTGCCCCTGGGAGGAAAACTTAGATTGCTACCTCCTGGACCAAGACTAGTTGGGATTCCAAAAAACTGGACTGTCCCTGAAGAAAAAGGAAAAGGAAGACTTTCCTCTAGACTATTCTACTTGACGTGTGGTAGAAAGATTTTTCTCACCTGTAAGGATAAATCTGCCAGACCAGTTCCAAACAAGGTCTCACCCTTGTAAGGATGTGCCAGAAGTTTGGATTTGGAGGAAACATCAAATATAATCCAAATATGGTCACAGTAGTCATTTTTCTTGGTCAAATTGGATATTGAACCTGCATGTGCTGTGTTAAAAATACTAGGCTGTGCCACTAAGCCACAGCTAGGCTTCTCAGCTGACCAAGATTTCAGCCATAACGCCCTGCAGGCTAGTACAGCAAGTCTAAGTAGACAAGGCATCGCTCTAGATGATCAAATAAACTTCTAGCGTCTTATCATGGATCAGCAAAGGAGCAGCTATCCTCTATAGAGATCGAAGTTCTCTGAGCCGTAGTAAAAAAAGCACCCTTCTACTTAAGGCATTGTGCATGTCAATGGAGTCAACGACAAGAAAATCCTTTAACGGACGGGAGACAGGGAGAAAGGTATCCCTAGTTTCTCCTATTCCTGTGGAAATTTCTATAGCACGTCCAAAAAAACTTCCTCAAGGAAAGAACATAACAAAAAAAACTAAACTTCCAAGGGTTGACGACGACAGGGTTATCGATGTCGTCCAAGTAGCCAAAACCTTTAACAATACACAAGGTGTTCAAGCATACATCTTAAGGTGACCACTTCAGTATCAGATAAAGGAATTATACTGTCCGAATGTGAGATTTTACTCTTGGAACTACCAGTGAATCCTCCTCACCAGACATAGGAGAGAGAGAGCAACCTGTGTAGCAGAATGTGGAGCCGAAACCTTACTATCTGAATTTTTAATGTCCTCTTGCATTTTCCCTGTAGGAAAGGAAAAGCAGATAAAGCTGCAGATACCACAGAGGATACCTGAGCTGCAAAATCTGCAGGCAAATATACTCCTCCAGGAGATTGAGGGGAACTGCAGGGCACTGCATGTGACGCCGTAGAGGTTTTGGACGTTTAAAGAGAAAGCTGTGGCATTTCCTGAACAGCATCATCCTGAGAGACATGAGGCTCAGAGGGCAAATCAGTACCTTCAATATCTTAGGCTAAACATGCCGCACAGATTTGCATAGACAAATTGGTTCTAAAAATTTGTCATGATAGACATGAGGCTCAAATAACAAGAAGAGCTTTAATTTACAAAAGGTTCTTAAGAAATATGAGGGACAGAAATGTTTAGAAAAACAAATTGGTCTTCAAGAGCCAAAATAAATTAGGCCTAGGAACAGGCCCCTGTTCCAATACCAAAAATACAAGCCCTAATCCAATGATCTCGGTTAAAAAGGATTTAACGTATTGCTGACCACTAAACTACAGTGGCATAAAACTTTATTTATGAAATATACACTCTGGTATCTTATAGCTTTTCTACAAAGTATAGTAAGATTTCACTTCATTATATAGCATTCCTGTTACACTTGCATGACGTACTTGTAGGGTATGTGTCACACCAGGAAGCCGTAACTACTAAATATTTAAAATATTTTTAGTCACTACCACCGAGTCACTAACTTTAATGTTCTGTCCCTTTAAATTAGATGTACTAATTATTTTAAAACAGTTATAACACAGCCTGAAATGCAGCACTGCACAGGGGCAGGATGGCGGCTTTGTTACTGCACAAGGTCTGAGGGCTCTTACTAACAGCTTAGACCACAAGACAGCACCACATAAGTATTAACTTGCACTTAAAGGGACAGTCTAGGCAAAAATAAACTTTCATGATTCAGATAGAGCATGTAATTTTAAACAATTTTCCAATTTACTTTTATCACCAATTTTTCTTTGTTCTTTTGTTATTCTTAGTTGAAAGCTAAACCTAGGTAGGCTCATATGCTAATTTCTTAGACCTTAAAGGCCGCCTCTAAGCTGAATGCATTTTGACAGTTTTTCACCAGTAGAGGGCGTTAGTTCATGTGTGTCATATAGATAACATTGAGCTCATACACATGAATTTACCATGGAGACAGCTAGAATTGGCTAAAATGCAAGTCTGTCAAAAGAACTGAAATAAGGGGACAGTCTGCAGAGGCATAGATACAAGGCAATTACAGAGGTAAAATGTGTATTATTATAACTGTGTTGGTTTTAAACAACAAAAATTCTGGTGTTGACTGTCCCTTTAAGTATAGTATATTTTGATCCCACAAAATTTATACTTTAAAATACTGAAACAAGGGTGTTCTTCCATTACTTAAGGTATCACTTTTATGAACATTAGTGGTATTTATAATAAAACAGGACATATCACCTATCCAGTCTGCATTCCAAAACCCAGTTATAAAGACTCATGTTCTGTGACAAACACAACAGTGCTAGTGGAACTTAGAATCTTGAATGTTGGAGTCCTGATATGATTTTTCCTGATCCACTTAGCAGTACAGGATATCACATAATCAACACATATATATGTATAAATACCTATACATATGTAAATGTGTGCTCTTCCCACTGTATACAGCCTCTACAATAGGGATGAATAAAGCTTTAATGAATTGATACACCATGTATATTAATAGACCTCTACAATGTGTCCTGTGGCTATGTCATGATACAAACATGTGGAGTAGTTGATACCTGGATTGGCTACCCAGCAGAGGTGGTATTGTGATCTCAGCATGGCCAGGGTTAAACTGAACTGCTTGTTCTTTGTGTGTTCAGGAATGCTGTGAACTAAGACCCACCCCCTCCTTCCCAGTCCTCTTGGAGACTGAAACTGGGAGCTAAGACTTGTTGCATTGGCTAACTTGTCGTAAATTATCACAAGGGTGGGGACTTTGACAAAACAAATAAAGCTGAGTTTTAACTTGATATTACAGGAACTTTTAGTTAGAACTTCCCTTGGACCCCAAGCAGCTAACATCTGAATATATCTCAAGAATTTGGTAATAATCTTAGATATTGTGTATTCTTTTTATGCCCCAATTATTTTTAAAGAAATGCAACTCTGCACATGTTTGTTATTTTGGAATGTTTTTATAATTTGGCACTGTGTAACCTGTATTGATATTTTTTTTATTTGTAAACAAGCTTTATTGAGTTACATTTTTGAGTAGGCAGGACAAGTAATTATATCATTACACAAATTACATTTACATAGAATCAACATTGCTTGCCAAACGTTACAGAGAATGGCTCTACGATCGGTATGAGAAAACAGTTAGCATATTAGACAAGTTGACCATGTCTCTAGTAACGCACAGACAAGTGCGTTATACACATTTAGGTCCGCCGTATCATTACAATAGCCTGTTGTATTTATAACATTTTCAACAAGAATTTATGCAATACAGTTATATGAATAGAATCACGTGTCGTCTTAAAAGGAAATAAAAGTAAAGAATTAAGAATTAAAAGGAGAATAAAGGTAAAGGAGAAAAAGAAAAGAAAGGGGGGAAGGGAAAGAGATATATTAAATGGGGGAGTCCCTCCAGGATGCCAGCATAATTTTGTACATGCCAGTTTGTTTAATCTTGTAGTAATGGAAGCTTTCTAGAATTAGCAACTCATCTACCGAGGCCGCCCACTCCTCCATTGTGGAAATGGCCCCCGTGTTCCATTTACGAGGGATGAGTTTCTTAGCTCCAATAAGCATTAGTAGAAGTAGGGCCTTCACTTGTGGTTCTTTTATTTTGGGCAAGTAAAAGAGGAGAATCGCCTCCGGTGTGTGAGGGATTGCAATGCCTAACTTATCTGAGATGAGGGTTGTTACACCAAGCCAGAATTCTCTCAGCCCAGGGCAAGACCACCAAATATGGAAGAGCGTTCCCTGCTCCCCACAACCCCTCCAGCATAGAAGACTCGCCAACGGGAAACACCTGTGTATCTTCATCGGCATTAGGTACCATTTGCAAATAAGTTTCAGATGTATTTCTTGTACATAGGCCGAGACAGATGAGCGTTTCGCTAGCTTAAAGGATTTAAGCCATGCGTCTTGATCTATATTAAAATACAACAAGGGGGTGAATAGTCTAACAACCTGAAAGTTAAGCTGCTGCACCTAGAAAAGACACTAAACTCCTCAAATAATAGTGTATAAGGTAAAAACTAAAGAAAAACAAAAGGTGGCGCTATAAAGTAGGAAACTGTTATAAAGATAGAAACTGTTATGTGGTTTACTAATATAACACAGAAGGCTTAGAATATAGTATTAAATACAATTTATTAGCTGATACATATCATAATACAAAAAAATATAAATAATCAATTGTGCAATTTATAACTCTATTGACACCGGTGTTAAATAAAAAACGTTGTTAAAATATTTAAAAACTAATACTTTAAAAAATACTGTATTAAAAAGACTTGTAAACTGGACAATTTGGCGATTATTTCTACCTATATGAGTATCTCAAAAATGGCACTGATATACACAACTATTTCAATGTTATAAACTGCTATCTCTCAATAATATATAAGAGTTAGTGCATTAGTGGGTTAATCCTAGATTTTTTATCCAGAGCGGCTGCGGTGTAGATACATATACTAGTATGCTGATTCTTTAATCAGAAGTGTAGCCAGAAATTCAAATTTTCACATTTTAAAAAGTTTTTAGTCTCTAGTCTGTTCTCAGACTGTTTTTAAACTTGTATGCTTGCTGGCTCAATTGATTCAATGTAACAGTACCTTATTATCCAAATGTAATAATTCCTCTGTTAGGCTGTATTTTTAGAGACAATGTTGTCTATTATACTGCTCACCAATATCAGATGCGGGTGGTAGACACTCAAAAAGCTCCGCTTGAAGGATTTTCAGTAGTAGATGTAAGCCCCACAACGACTAACCCTTCTGAACCTGTTAATCCTGGGGTTCCGTTCTGCTTACTGTTATTGCGGATGTTTATACACTATTGATGTTTGTAGTTGCAGCTCAAGCGTTTGTATATGCCTGTTTGTTAAGCTTTGCAAGGAGCTGGAGGTGTTTACACACATTCACGTTCAATCAAGTCAGGGGATCAACGCGTTTTGGCGGGATGCCTTTGTCAAGATACCTGACAGGATAGGATTGTTCTCCTTTATACACTCCACAGGTTAACCCTTTCTTGCATTTAATAAATTTCCATTCTTTTTTATTTCTTTATACTGGTTTTCATCTGGTTCTTTATCTAAGTCCTTGTATGTGTAATAAATTCATCCAATTCATATTTTAGTGTCATATTTAAAAACATACAAAAAGATAAATACATAGATAAAGTCAACCTAAATTGTTTTATTTCGTTTTAGTTGTGTATATTTCATTCTGTGCTAATACTCATATTTCTTATATGGATTTCATGTTTATTTCTTTAGCTATAACAGTTTTAATAGAAAAATACATTTTGGAATGATATATGCTATCTTAATTCATAGATTTGTAAAAACTCACTTTGGTAATAAAACTATTAAAATTAAAAATACTAGAATAGATCTTATTTTTTAGTTATACAGGACTCTATAAGATCTGATTTAAATCAAGTTCTGAGTTCGAACCATAGGGATGTAGTGTCTTAAAATTGTAAATAAATTCAGCTTCTGCCTTTAGGAGTCTTTTTTCTATATTGCCACCTCTAGAGTCATTATAAATTTTCTTAACACCCCAAAATTTTAATGCTTTTATGTCTTTATAATGGTGTTCCCTGAAGTGTTTATAAAGTACTGTATTGTCTGTACCATTTTTTATACAAAGGAGATGTTCTCTAATTCTAGTTTTTAATAATCTACTAGTTTGGCCAAAATACTGCAAATTACATTTGCATTGTATTAGATAAATAACATTTTTATCTGAGCATCTAATAATACTATTAATATCATGACTTTTGCCTGTATTTGCTGATATCACTTGTGTTTTAGTACTACAGCTGCATAACTTGCAGTTAATGCAAGGAAAAAAAAACTTTAGTTTTATACCATTTAGATCTTGTTCAAACTTTGTTTTTTTGTTTCTATTTTTAAACTCACTAGGTGGCAATATGCTTTTTAGATTTCTGGCTTTTCTGAAAATTATTTCAGGTTTACTATTAATTTTTTGACCCAATACTGGATCTTCCTTTAAAAGATGCCAGTGTTTAGAGATAATATGTCTGATGTATGGATGTTGTGTACTAAAATTTGTTATAAAGGGAACATTGATCACATCACTATTCTTGTACCCTCTTTTATTTTTATTCTTATATTTATTTCCTGTCAGTAAGTAATTCTTTTCTATCTAATTTTCTTACTGCTTCTCTGGAGTCTTGTATCATTTCCTCATTGTAACCATTTTCTGCAAACTTGTTTGATAGTTTCTTGGATTGTATGTCATAATCTTCAACATTTGAACAATTTCTTTTAACCCTTAGGAACTGTCCTTTTTGAATTTTGCTTTTCCACCTTTTGTAGTGACAGCTTTGATTGTGGATTTAGTTATTAGAATCTACTTTTTTGAAATGTGTTCGTGTGGAAATCACATTATTATCTATCATTACTTCTATATCAAGGAAGTTTATTCTTGAAGTGCTATATTCATGGGTAAAAGATAGGCCTAGTGTGTTCTCATTTAGATCTTCAAAAAACAGATCTAATAAATCTAAGTCTCCCTTCCATACCATAAACATATCTTCATATCTTTACGTCTTGATCTATATCCCTGCCAAGGTCCCTCTGCCATGCCAATGAGTATGTGGGTAATTGGGTATCTGGGGGGAGGAGCAGCAGTTTATATATCAGTGAAATTAGTCGGATCTGGGGTTTAACCGTTGTGCATAGAAGCTTGAATGCAGTAAGTTCCCTAGCAAATTGTTCTTTATGTCTGTGGTGTGACAGGTAATGAGACAGCTGACTGTATCTCATCCATGACAAGAACACAATCCCAAACTTCTCTAGCATGCGCTCTTGTGTATATAACTTCCCTCCTTCTATGGCATAGTGAAGCGAACCAGCGCTGTAGGGTTCACTCATACGAGATCCTAGCTGAAAGTATGGTAACTCTGGATTTTCTAAAATGGGCAGAAGTGGAGAGTATCTAGAAGACAGGTGTCTAGATGTATGCACAGTTCTATCCCACTCCCGCAGCACCTCCGCCGTCAGTGGATAATTATGTAAAGTCATAGGGCGTAAAGGAGGGGAAATCCAGGCTAATTTACCCAGGTTCTTTAGGTGAAGCACTTGTCCGTCCAAGCGCACCCATGCTTTGTTAGTGGTATTTTGAGACCACTCTACTAATCTCTGCAGGAGAATTGCTCTCCTATATTTAGCCAAATCAGGAAAACCCAGTGCCCCTCTGTCTCGAGGTAGGTACATAGTTCCCCTGGGGATTCGCGGCCTTGTGCCTGACCAGACAAATTTTTCTAATGTGTTTTGTAAATGCGGTAGAAAATCTCGGGGAATGGGGATCCGCAACGCCTGGAAGATGTATAATATGCGTGGGAGAACATTCATTTTAATTAGTATATAGATATGTATTAGAAAATACAACAAGTAGCGCTGCAGGTGCTAGAATATAATAAAAGATATATATAGAATGAGAAATATGAATATAATATATACTAAATAATATGAAAAAGTAAACACATACAGATTAATGTTTCATATAATAATCTACCAATATAACAGAGCTCCGTATATAAAGTCCGTCAGTATGGCAATAGCATGAGCGGCCAAATATTGGTATGTATCCAATACTCACTCCAATGCGATCAAATGGAAGTAAATCTAAAAAGGTCCTGCAGCTCCTCTTATAAAGGGTGAATCCAAGATGCCCACAACAAGAAAATCTGTACAAAAAGGAGGAGAGAAGCGCGGACAAGATTCAAATGCAGAGTACCAATTTAATTGTTGACACACACATATATAACAAACTCATAAGATGAATAGTAAAAATGAGCACTTCGACTGCAAATGCTGTCTTACACTTCACAATGAGAAGATGAGTCGGTACAAAGCATCCACTGGCCGTTTAATCCGCCATCTATAAATACCAGCAAGATGTTCCGTGGATAATGTTTAGTAAAGCTCTTTACCACTCGGTGAGAGTCCGCTCTGAAGAGTTGAGATGAACACGCCCTCGGCATGAACCAATAGAAACCTCTATGGGACTAAGGTCTATGGTTGCCTCACAGGGACAAAAACAATTGTGCACAGGGACATTTTGAACAATTGTTTTGTCGCTGTGAGGCAACCATAGACCTTAGTCCCATAGAGGTTTCTATTGGTTCATGCAGAGGGCGTGTTCATCTCAACTCCTCAGAGCGGACTCTCCCCAAGTGGTAAAGAACTTTACTAAACATTATCCACGGAACATCTTGCTGGTATTTACTGATGGCGGATTAAACGGCCAGTGGACCCTTTGTACCGACTCATCTTCTCATTGTGGAGTTTAAGACGGTATTTGCAGTCGAAGTGCTCATTTTTACTATTCATCTTGTGAGTTTGTTATATATGTGTGTGTCAACAATTAAATTGGTACTCTGCATTTGAATCTTGTTCGCGCTTCTCTCCTCCTTTTTGTACAGATATTCATTTTAATTAACCCAATCCTTCCCAGCCATGATAAAGGTTTATTTTTCCATGACGAGAGGTCCCTCACTATTTCTTCCTTAAGTTTCAAATAATTACTTTTATATAGATCCGAGGGGTTCTGAGTGAGGGAGAGTCCCAGGTATTTTATTTTAGAGTCAGCTACGGGAACATCATATGTTTTATTTAAATAGTCTACTTGGTTCTGGGGTGCAGAAATATTTAGTAACTCCGACTTCGTGATATTGAGGTGGAAGTTGGAGAGGGTCCCGTATTCGGATATATTAGCAAGGAGCTCAGGGGCGGAGGTTTCTACGTTTGTGAGGGTGTGTAAAGCCCTTGCTTGTGTTCTACCTCTGCAACGTTTATACTGGTTATATTAGGGTTATTCCTGATTTTTTGGGCAAGAGCTTCGATAGAAAGGGCAAACAAAAGCGGGGACAGGGGAGAACCCTGCCTCTAGGGTTATGGGTGAATCTAGTGCGGCTGCATCAGCTTTGGTTAATTGTGGGATGTTCAATGTCGACAGATACTTGTCTATGGCATGTTATCTGGTCGGGCCCAAGGCCCGCCCCTTTACAGGTTTTTTTATGTTGTAGAGGGATTCGTAGTAGGCATTGAAGGCCTCGGCTATTTTTTTGTTACTTTTTAACACTGGGCCCTCTTTAGTTTTGATATAGTGGCTATATGATCTGAGTTGTTTCCTTCGCAGGGTCCGCGCAAGTAGCTTACCGGGTTTATTTCCCCCTCATAGTACTGTTGTTTTACTGATAGCATTTTGCGTCGGAACGCTTCCGACAAGTGTTGTTTGAGGTCCACTCTTGCCTGAGTTCAGGCTCTAAGGGAGTCTGTATCTAGTGGGCTTTGTTTGTGTTTGGTTTATAATGCTGCTATCGTATTTAAAATAGTTGTATGTTTTGTTCTGTATTGTTTCCGTATTCTTGCTGTGTGTTTGAGAAATTCCCCACATATTACGCATTTGTGGGCTTCCCATGTATTACTTAGGGAAGTTTGTTCCGTCGTGTTATGCTTGAAGTACTCAGTAAGTGATTTTTGTAGTTCTATCTTAATTAGAGGCTTATCCAATAGTGAGTCGTCAAGCCTCCAAATGTATGAGGTAGGTGGAATATCTGGCCAGTGTACCTCGCACGTACCGGTGCATGGTCCGACCATGTGATGGAGCCGATGTTACATTTTTCTATCAGGTCTAGACCTATGGTGTCAGTGAGGATGTAATCAATGCGAGAGGATTTTAAACACGGGGGAGAGTAGTAGGTGAAATCTTTAGTAGAAGGGTGAAGGGCTCTCCAGACATCATGTAGTAGGAAGTTGGAGAATGTTGACTTGATGGATTTGAGTACTCTGCTTGGGACGCTAGTGGTGCCGTTTGATGTGTCTATATGTGGTTCTAAAGGGATATTAAAGTCACCCGTTAGGAATATTGGGCCTTTTGCGAAGTCTAGTAATGAACTCGAGAAGCGTTTAATAAATTGGTGTTGTTTGACATTGGGCGTGTATACAGTCGACAATATAATAGGGTGCTCGTACAGTAAAGAGGTGAAGGCGGTAGAAGAAGAATGAAGAGAAGGGGAAGAGATTATCAGATAAAAGAAAGATAACAAGGAAGATTGCCTGACAAGATAGGCGATTGTTCAAAAATAGATAATGAGACTCAAACTTGTGCTTCTGCTGATAATGGAAAGAAACAACAAAATGGATCAGTTTGTAGTTTGGTCAAGTGACAACTAATTTAACAATTAACAATGGAGGAAATAATCCCAGAGGAAACACAACTTAAAGAATTATCGTATTCCATAGGTCCTACAACTAAGACCCCTGGTGTGTGGTAAGGTACAACATCCTATGTTAGGGGGTAAGGTATGTGGCAAAGATAGTCTATTATCAAGGGGATAGGTGGCGACTCATCGCTCACAGGGTGCAGTGGTAATGTCAGCTCGAGGGGGGACTGTAATGTTCCTAAATAAATGACAGTTCAAACATAAGTCTGTGTACTCTGGCATGCCAGTATCAGGTACGGGGAAGCTGGAGAAAATACTGCCCCTTAACTATGTAATCTATTTATTCTGACAGTGAAAGGCGACAAATAAACATCAGCATTTGGGGTCAGTTAACTATAAATGACGATTTGATCTGTTTGTGATTTGTTTTCAAGAGGGCAGTTAGAACGTGGGAGAAGGACAAGCTCATCACGGGTAAAATGCCCTCCCACCCCTCTTCCCTCCCAAATGTATATGGCCCCTATCCCATAGACCCAAACCATTTTTGGCTTCACGGTATAAGTCCATGTGATGTCCCATATATAGCTATATCCTGTGGAGGGGTTTTTAAACTAATTGGAGAAAGCCGGGACTGAGGGCACACATTCCATGACACATGGAGGAGACCACTCACTTTTCACTCCACCTGAATACACATATTTTCCCTCCCATACAACGTACTTCTAAGCGAACATACCTGCCCCTCCACAGTTTAAATAAACAGAAACAGAACAATCAATTCTGGCTTATACCAACAGAACATATAAACAAGCATTAGTTTTTTTGCTCCAGTGGAGCACATTCATTAACATTTTAAGTTAATTTGGTAAGTCCTTGCTGTCATACTCACACAGTTCTCTATGTGGAAGCAAGTAGCATAATAGGAGACCCGACTCCAATTCTCACATGTGGCAAGCCCATCCCTGCCCCAATAGCAAATTCCCGCAGTTGATGCAGGGTGGTTCAGTGCACTTTGGTGTCCCCTGCTTCTGGTGTATTTTCGATCTGTGGCTGCTTATCTGTAATAGCAAGTTCTGCATAGAAGGTCCGAAGGTCAGTCCCAGGCTTAAAAATTAGAGTTCTGTTATCATAAGTCACTATAAGGGAGACTGGAAACCCCCATCGGTATTGTATGTTGCAACTTCTTAGTTGAGATGTGATATGTGCCAATTCTCTTCTTTTCTGAAGGGTAGTGGGTGATAGATCAGAAAACAACTGGATATCCTAGTCGGCATGGCGTACTGGATTTTTGGCCCTTGCACATTTTAAGATCTCCTCCTTGTCCTTAAAGATAAGGAATTTTATAATGATATCCCTAGGGGGAGCCTCAATGGCACGAGGGTGTGTGATTTCAGGGACTCCCCTGAGTCTTAAGTTGTTGCGGCGGCCACCATTGTCTAAGTCCTCCAATTTATCTGTGAGAGTCTGGATAGTGGCTTCATGGTGTTGGATTTCCGCTGTGTGTCTTCGTATAGAGGCAGTGTTATCTATTTGGGCTTCCTCAACTTTAGCATCCCTACTGTCTAGGATGTTAATGTCTTTTCTGCGATCTTTGAAGAGGCTGTGCATCTCTCTCAGCACATTTTGAGGACAGCAGTCACAGGTCATCTTTTGTAATAAATTGTTGGGTCTGCTGTTCTCACATAGCCATAAGTGGGGTCTCTTCCTGCAGATTAGCAGCCATGTAACTACGGTCTGGTGGAGTAGTTGGTTCCACTGGTCTCAGAAACTTGCTCAAAGGCTTTAAAGGAGTTCCCCTCTCCTGCTTATTTTGATGCTTATTAGGCATCCCTTGAGAACCAGGGTCCCCAAGGCATTGTATGTTCTAGGCCTCTGAAAAGCCCTCCAGGCCCTACGTTATTTATTTATTTATTTTTAGTCAGTGTTTTCTGGTGACGCTGTATAAATAAGTATTCCTGCTCAGAAAGTCCGTGGCTGAGACTGCAATTATCCTATACTTTTTTCCCCATAAAAGTCACTCCGTTCAGCTATAATAATTCATCTGCATGCTGTGCTATGTCTTAAGCTACCAGTATGGTGTGTTCCCCTTTATGTAATAGCTTTGATCGTGGCTTACTTACTTCTTCTTTGCAAAATTTGGAGGCCTAATCCAGTCTTGCCACTTGGCTCAGATGCTGTTCTCCCAGGATCACGGTCTCCACTCCTTTACCACTCCGTGTCCTGTGCTGTGGCTCTAGTTACGCTGCCTCCCGACTAGTCCCTGCTTCTTCTTTTAGCTGCCACCAGCCTCCTTTCCCCTCTTATGGCAGGTGCCTTGTCTGTGATGTGGCGCAGCGTCATGGCGAGATTTAATGGGCCCGCACTGGGAGGGCAGCGTGGGTAGTGCTTGTCCGGCTCCAAAGATAGTGTTAGTTCTGCCACTCCATCCCCTGCTGTAGTTACAAGATCCAGATCGAATATTGCACCGTTTTTAGAGCTGCGTGTTTCCCTGGAATTAGGAGCTTCTCTAGAATGCGGCCATTTGCCTGCGTGGCCAAGCTCTGCCCCCTGCTAATTCCTGTATTGATATTTTTGTTATTAAACACAAAGAAAATTTAATTCTGTCTTTGGGCCCAAATATCTAAATTCACACTCTGTTGAGACAAGGTTAAAGGGACGTTACCTAATTGTTAATTTTGTGTGAGTTATTATTGGGGTTCCAAAACACCCCCATTTTATTTAGAAGTTTTGGTGGTGGCAGTGAGTATTAATTGGGGTGGTGTGGACAAGATTTTGGAGTTAATTTGGTGTCCTTTTAAGGTCCTTTTGTAGAGTTACAAGGTTAAGGGAACCAGAACTGCGTGATATTAACCCCTTCAGGCCCACACCTCTCTATTGTGACATTGAAAAGGTTTAATTCGTCACAAACTAGTTGGCAGCAGTGGAGATGTCTAGGGTTTTTTAGTGCTATTTGTGTAGTACTAAAAGAAATTACATGATTTTGTGTAATTTTCCAAAGACAGAACTCAGTGCCTAATTATACAGACATACAGTGCAAAGAAGCAGTTATTTCCCCCTCCCTCTTGCTTGTTGCTCATTATGAAAGCATATAGGAAAATGCCTAAAGAGTCCCTGTAGCTGCTTTGTCAGGAGAGAGCCATT
>CAJPDP010424782.1:0-13175 GCA_905336975.1 Bombina variegata variegata
GGACTTGACTGTCCCTTTAATTCTGAGGTAGACCCTGAGGGGAGATTTGTCATGTTGAAAGCCAAAATTGTTAATACATTCTGCAACATTTACGCTCCCAACGTTTTTGACCCTAAGTTCTGGAATGCCCTTCAGTCCAAACTTCTTTCTTACTATGAAGGCTATCTGATTCTTGGGGGGACTTTAACATGGCCCCACAATGTCATCTAGACAGATTAAGACAAAACTTCAAACAGTTAAAGCAGAACAAAGATAATCTAGAAGCTAAGATGTTTAAAAAAAATCATGCAAAATCTTGCAGTAATGGGTCTATGGATTCAGAACCCTGACGTACGGGACTACACCTGCCTATCCAAGGCCCACAAAACACTCTCCAGGATTGATTTATTTCTGGTCGATGAACGATTACGTACAATGAAGGTTAAGGCAGGAATAATGCCTATTCTCTTATTTGATCATGGGTCTATTTTTCTAGAAGTTCAGCTTAATCAATCAAAATCCTCTAGATTCTTCTTCCCTGTTTTTTTGCATCGGAAATAAAATTTAAAAAAGATGGCTTAAGGGTAAATTTGAGGAATATGTTTATTTCAATGGTAACTATTCGTACCGCCCTGCAATATTTTGGGAAGCTGCAAAAGCAGTGCTAAGGGGGGAAATAATATCTTATAGTGCCATGATAACCAAGAAGATGAAGTTAAGAGAAAAGGATGCACTTAAATTTATGACTAATTCTTATAATCATTTTTTGTTGGAAAAAACTCCTCTGAATTGAGCAAAAATGAAAGGGATACTTTGGTAATGTTCCAAGAAACTCAAAAGGAGCTAAGATTCCAAGCTAAAATGTATAGATATGGAAACAAATCCGGGAAGATTTTAGCTCAATTGGTTAAAAGTGATAGAAAGTTATCACTGATTGAGAAACTTCAGTATAAAGAGAAGTCCCTTTCAAAATCTGAAGATATTTCTAATGCATTTCTAGAATACTACCAAGAGCTTTATTCATCTAGAACTTCTGACATAGATAAATCTGATGATTTTTGGAGTAAAATCACATATCGCACAATAGCAGTGGAAGCGGTTGAAAGTCTCAACTCTCCTATCACAGAGAAGGAGATTGGAAAAGTGATCTCTGAACTGTCTTCCAATAAAGCAGCAGGACCAGATGGACTGAGTTCTAACAAGGGTGCCCCAATCCTAGAGAAGATTGCATTAGCCTGGAATTTATTAATATCACAGAATAGCATTGACTCAAAAACTCTTCAAATATCCATTAATAAACTAGCATTGACTACACTCTCAGCAACCTGGAGAGAATCGCATGTTAAAATTATACGCAAAGCATATTTCACACCTGAAAAAGGCTCCAAACTCTATAATTTATGCTTTAATAAATGTCCCAAATGTTAATTTCCTGCAGCTGATCTGATACATATGTTATGGAAATGTCCAAAAATTAAAAAAAAACAAAAAAACTCACTGAAGATCTCCCCTCTGGTTCTATCACTGTATCAGATTATATTCTGTCTGAGGAATAAAGCAGGCTACCAGCCTAGTGATAATTTAATAATTCTTTCTATTTTAGCAGCTAGATACTTAATCTTTAAAAAATGGAAAATGCAAACAATCCCAAGCATATTGGAAGTTAGGAACTGCCTGAAGGGAGACTTCCGGCTGGGGGCGGAGCGAACAGGTAGCTTGCAGGTAGCTGCCGTCTGCTTCGTCTCTATGAGTAAAGGAACGAAGTTACACGCCAGCCTGCCGAAGGGTGCCTTGGCCTAGGACAACCTAGTAGGACCGGCACACGATCTTAGGATCTCGGAGTAGAAGTCTCTACGAGGCATAAATTGCCCTTTTGCTAAGTGCACTCCTGCAGAGCCCCCTCGTTTTTGAGGGTTAATACGTTGCCGGCTGGAATACGCTGTGATAGTTGATGGGTAATTTCCGCAAGAAGAAGAACTCAATAGTGGACTCTAAAGCAAAGAGAAATGTTAGTGGTCCCTAGCGGATGCTATAAAGCTCTCAGATAACCGGTGAATTAACGTTTCTGAAGTGGCAGCGCGGACAAACCTATACAGGACCATGGGAGTTTAACACATGAGATCTGAGGTGGGAGCAAAAGTGGAGGGATGGGTAAATCCCACGGCCCTCCATAGATTTATGTCTGAAACGTCTCCTTACCTTGTCGGAGAAGTCCTGAGTCAGCACGGGAACCTTGCTTGCTGGAAAAGAAGGTGTGTGCCCGGCATCTGCACGCTGGTCCAATCCGATTAGGATCTGCAGACACACCTTCCCATGTTGGTGGTGTTGCCCGGGGGTCTGTGAATCTGGATAGGTTGTACTCCAATTGGTGGTGTCTGACGGCTGGCGATCCCTGACAGCGCTCTCAGTATAACTGGGTCCGAGTCGCAGGTGACACCACGTATAAGGCGCTAAGCAGCTATTCCCACAGGGAAACGGCCTTATTTCATATGGGAGTTTGCCATCTGTTAAATACATCCCTGTGAGTGCCAAGTGCGGCAGGATTGCCCTGAATCTGGGGGAGAGGTACTACTAAAGTTGCAGTCTGGACTGGAGGAAAGAAAGGGGGGAGTCCAGCAACTACCCTTTGGTCCAAGCGGGTCATACTTTGTGGATACACCTTTTGTCAATAACACGGCCCGTGGGCCGGTGAACCCGGAACGGTTGTACGCCTACCTGGTGGTTTTCGAACACTGGTGTTTGGATAAGGGCTATAACGGCGAACACGGACATTTCTTCTAGCACTATTTGAGCTGTATCGTAAGTGACTCTTAAAAAAAAAAAAAAAAAGTTAATACATTTTGCTTAAATTGATTTTCTTTTACATATCTATAGCCGAGCTATCATATCTCAAACCTTAGTTGGGCATTCACCAAATATAGCCCCTTTGGTGTTAAACTTGGCAGGAGCACCCTGAAGGTGGGATTCATTGTGGACATTCATATTTTGGTTTAAAATGGACAGCATGTGTAATAGCTACCATTTGAGCCAATGTCTTTGGGTTGCAGTTTTTTGCGAAAGTGTAATGCTTGTTCAGATCATTGTTTTGTATGGTATCAAAATCTGTTTTCTCAGGCCAGGTTATCTTAGAAGCTTGCCGATTAAGGTGCAGCGGTGGGGAAGTGGGTAATATGTATCATGCTGTCATGAAACTAATATACTCAAATTAATGCTTTAAGTATCAGATTCTAAGTAGCAAGTGCCAGTTAAGTCATAGAGAAGTGATATTATTTGTGTTTTGAACAGCATGAAATAAGAATTTAAGAGATATTAGTGTAAATTAAGGCCTTTTAAACTATACCTTAAACGGTTGACTGCATATCTGCTTTAGGCGGTATTACAAACTCAGTATTGTGCATCTTAAGTACGTATTAATCACAGAAAACCACACAGGATTAACAAAGAATTATTATCAGTTCTTATGTATAAGATATTGTATATTTTCTACCTGTCTGAATGTAATTATCTCTTACTTAACCACTTGAGGGGCGTGCAACTTGGGTAAATCTTAAGAAAAGAGAGGGAGGGAACCGGTGAGAGTGGGAGGAGGTATTAAGGAAACAGAAGGGGAAAGGATGATAATGAGTATTAATTAGTGTGTTTTAGATACAAATGTTTCTAAATGTCCCAATTAAGTATCAGCCCATAATCAGCAAGGTCTAGGTACGTTGTGAACTACTGAACTTAAATTTTGTATTGTAACTAGGGGATCTCTGATTTAAGAAGTACAGAGGTTAATATAGGGCCTTCTATCTTAAAATTTAAAAATGTTGAATGTATGGTATTATTAGGTAAGAAACGCAACGCCAGATCCTTTTTGAGGGCATTTATTTTTTACACATACGATACACAGGGTCTAATTAAGATCCAATTTTTTTTTTATCTCCACGTAAAAGATTTCACCTTACTTGATATTTTTGGCTGTGCTCAGCCCGTATTCACTTTTTTTTCTTTCTTTTTTTCTTAATACGCACCTACAATTGTGCACGCACACACACACATTTTTAGCTATCTGCCCTTAGGGGACTATTTACACACTTTAAAGGCACTAGATAATAGTCTACACACTATAATTCACAACCCCACTGTGGTGAATGGATAGATTTATTTATGATCAGAAAGGTTCTTCACCTAATATGCCGCCTAAACAAAAAGACAAGAGAGGCAATACTAAAAATACAGATGTGATGGCCAGATACACTCCATACTTCAAATAACTGGAGACTTGATAACTCTCTCCTAAGTAACTCCACAAACATAGAGAATTTAACTAAAGTACTGATGGAATATTTTGAAATCAACACCAATTCAGTCACAGACCCCTATATACTCTGGGAGGCACACAAATGTACCATTTGAGGAGAGTTTATTAAACTTAAATCTCACATACAGAAAATAGCTAGACAGCTGTATAACACATTGACCTCTAAACTGACCCAAGCTGAATATGCCCATAAACAAGATCCCTCCAATCCCCAAATTTTAGCGGAAGTCACGTCCCTCCGTAACCAACTTAATGATTTCCTGTCAATAGAGCACCAAAAATCACATATGAAAACAAAACAGTTATTATTCTATGAAGGGAATAAGGCAGGTAAACTTCTGGCACATGCCCTTAAAAAGAAAAGATTGAAAACATACATTCACGACATTAAATTACCCAATGGCACAAAGGTTAGGACCACTCCTGAGATTTTGCAACAGTTCCAAGATTATTACTCTAAGCTGTATAATATTAATCCACAGAAAAGTAGGGACAAAGTTGACAACACGCTATTGGAATACCTCCACAATTGTAAGCTCCCTAAACTCACAGACGAACAGATTAAAGAAATAAATTCCCCGATAACCCCTACAGAGATAGCTGCAGCGATAAAATTGCTGAATGCAGGGAAATGCCCGGGCCTAGATGGCCTCACGGCCAGATACTACCAAGCTTTTCAACAAATTCTCCTCCCCCACTTGTTGCATTTATTTAACCTTACGTCCAGTCAGGTTACTTTCCCAACATCTATGTTAGAAGCACATATAACGGTTTTACCCAAACCGGGTAAGCCACCAGACAGTCCACCTAATTTTAGACCAATTTCCCTATTAAATGTCGATATTAAGATATATGCAAAAATGTTGGCGCACCGCTTGAACAAATTCTCCCATCCCTGATTGACATAAATCAAGCCGGATTTACACCGGGACGAGAAGCCAGGGATAACACCACGAAAATAATCATATTGTTAGAGTATGCGTCCTCACACAAGATCCAGTCTTTATTTGCGTCAATGGATGCAGAAAAAACATTCGACCGGCTAGACTGGTCATTCTTAGACAGACCCTCATACAATTCGGCTTCCCCACCAAATTTATAGAAAAAGTATTTGCCCTTTACAGTTGTCCTAGCGCTAAAATTGCAGTGAATAATAATGACTTATCACCCTCATTCCCGATATTAAACGGGACCAGGCAGGGATGCCCGCTTTCCCCCTTGCTGTTCGTGCTGGCAATGGAAGTCCTGGCTTCTAGAATTAGACAAAACGCCAACATTAAGGGCATCCGAATAGGCCCAAGGGAATACAAAAATCACACTATATGCAGATGACGTATTCTTAACGTTGTCATCCCCGATCAGCTCTATCAGATTTCTCATGGAGGAGCTATTCCTATATGGAATGCACTCCAATTTTAAAGTGAATGCGAGTAAATCTGAATTCCTAGGTCTGGGGCTCTCTCAAGTGGAAGTCGATAAAATAGAAGGGACTTATGAATTTAAACATCAACCAATATCTACAAAATATTTAGGAGTTTTTATTTCCACCTCCGCCCATCATACTCTTACGCTTAACTATTCTTTGCTAATTAAAAATATTCAACAGGAACTACGGTCCTGGCAAAACAAAACCCTGTCTTGGGTAGGAAGGATAAATGCGGTCAAGATGTCCATACTGCCAAAGATATTATACATTTTCCAAACCATCCCTATAAACATCTCAGACTCCCAGCTAGGGGCACTACAAAAAATTATCAACACTTTTATTTGGCAAAATAAAAGACAAAGGGTAGCTAGTCCCACTATGTACCGCACACAAGATAATGGTGGTTTAGGTGTACCGCAGATAAAATACTATAGATGAGCTGTATTTCTCACCCGAATAGTAGATTGGTGCAGGCACTCCTCACAAAAAGGAGTGGGTGGTGCTAGAATACACTCTGGCTAGTGTATCACAATTGGGAGGGAGCTGTTGGATTCCCCCCCAAAGTCGACAATTAGGACAGAACACCTCCAAAATGACCTTAGAGACTTATAAAATTTGGGATAAGTACCTTATAAAGATCCTGCACATCTCCTCAAGCACCTCACCACTGACCCCATTTGTCAATAATCCCAGTTTACCAATACCATGGGTCCCGACTTCCAACCCTTTCACTACAATATCTGACATACCCAAATGCTATGATATATTACAAAACAAGAAAATTAGACCCAAGGCGGAATTGTCGGATTGCTTTGGTGGGATATTTTGTCACTGGTTTAGATACCACCAGATTACACACTACATTAATAATCATGTAGAAAAAGGTAACATACTTCGGCCTCTTACACCGTTTGAGACACTCTGCCACACAAACCCCTTTAAAAAGGGCACTTTATCTTTAACATATAAATTACTATTGCAACATCACTGTGAAGCTACCGTCTTATACAAGTAAGTGGGATATGGAGTTGCAATGTCACCGTACACAAGAGGACTGGAAGCACATTTTCCAAAATATAAACAGATTCTCTTCTTCAGTACAAACACAGGAGATGAATATCAAACTTCTGTGTCGGTGGTATCTCACACCGTCTAGACTATCCACGATATTTAAAAATACAACAGCGGAATGCTGGAGAGACTGCAGAGGCATAGGCACATTTATGCATGTATGGTGGAACTGTCCCCTCATGACCTCATTCTGGGTTACTCTTGTAGGTGAAATTAAAAAGGCCATAGGAATTACCCTGCCACTGGACCCAGTTGTGCTCCTATTTAATAAATTCCCAAAGGTACACTGCAAACTCAGACTACAACTATTATATCTCATGGTTAATAGTGCAAAAAGGTTGATTCCTCAAAACTGGAAGAAATCCAGACCCCCCCACTATGGAGAAATGGAGAGCGGTAGTGTCCTCTACAATATTATTAGAAAAGTACCACTTTGTTATCTCCAAAAGACTCGATGACTACTTATCAATTTCTTTTCTATAGAAGAATACTCCATATTATACAACACAAATTACATGCATAGGCGACGCACACAGCCTGTTTGTTAGTTTTTTACTGATAACTAAGTTAATTACAAGGAGCTTGTGGTGAAAAGATTTCACCATATACATGGTTTTCTATTTATATCTCATATGAATGCGGCCCATTCTTGTTATTGACCAATTTTCTTTTGTTTCCCTTATGATTTAGTCTTCCATTTACTTCATTTTGTTTGTTTGATGTTGTAAAACTGCTATATTGATTTTGATGCCAAAATGATGGCACCTCACCTGGATTTAATTAAACATGAAATAAAAGCAGAGATATCTAATTTGACGGATGAGATTAGACAATTTACAGTTAGAATGGAGGAGGTGGAATCAAGAGTGTCTGACGTAGAGGGCAAATTAAATAGTTATGGCTCGGCTACAACTGTTCAGGGTAAGGCCATTGCCCAGTTACAAGCTCGGATAGAGGACCTCGAAGACAGGTCGAAGCGTAACAATTTGAGGGTTATTGGCTTTCCTGAAACAGTAGAATTTCAAGACCTGTTGCTTTTCGCCTCCGTCTTTTTGCCTCAGGCGCTTCTGATCCCCACCCCCTCCACCTACACCCTTCTTGATCGAGAGAGCCCATAGAATTGGAGCACTTAGAGAAAATAACACTATGCTCAAACCAAGACCTATTATTTTTAAATTTGTGAATTATCAGGATAAGGTGTTATACTTAAAACATTACAGGAAACTTAATTCCCTATATATTGATACACACAAATTTTGATTTTCCAAGATTTTTCCTCCAAGACTATCGCCAAAAGAAAAGTAATGTCTCCCTTTTTTGCTAAATTTTTGAAAGCAGAGTGTAGTGTCAGACTTGTTTATCCGGCTAAACTTTTAGTTGTTAAGGCAGGTACCTCCTATACATTAAATAATAGCAACAAAGCGATATCTTTGTGTAAGGAGATGGGTATCCTATGACTATGTTTTGTCCTGGTTCTTCCCTTTTTTCTCTCTCTCCCCTCCCCCTTTCCTTCATCCACCTTTTTATTTATGCTGTGTAGAATGGGATTGCAAGATTCTTTATTATGTATGGCTTATGTCAGCTTCTTTTAAATTGACCTCCCGGAATGTAGGGGCATAACTTCCCCCATAAAAAGGAAAGCGATAATTAAGCATCTAGCGAAAATGACACCAGACATTGCCTTTTTACAGGAGACACACTTAAAAGTAGCTGAAATACCAAAACTTCAGACCAACTGGGTCTTTAACAAGAACTTAGATTATAAAATAGAATCGTCTGTTATAGATCAGGAAGAACGTTTTATAATTATAGAAATAATATACAATAAAACACGATGTGTTGAGTAATATATACGGACCAAACAAAACTGATAAAGAGTTCTGGGATAAAATGGTGTTACATTTACACAAATTTACAGGCCAAAATCTTATAGTTGCAGGAGATTTTAATTTAATAGCGGACCCTATCTTGGGCAGAGCCAATAAAGTCCCTAGGTTCGCACGTGATAGGAAAACTCGTATTTTGCAGAAATTTTGTTCATAATTGGGCCTAATAGATATTTGGCGCTCACAGAACCCTGACTTGAGATCTTATATGTGCCTGTCGAAGGGTCAGCAATCTTTGTCCAGGATAGACTAATACCAACTTTCTTAACTGGTTGAGTAACCAATGGAGAGAATAGGATAGTTACAATAATGCTTCTAAAGATAGACCCGAAGTGTTCTGGGAAGCAGCAAAAGCTGTGTTAAGAGGAAAGATTAAGGCATATATGTGTAAGCTTAAAAGAAGAACTAGAGAACAAGAATTCCAGATGTCTAATCAAATAAAGAATGCATATAGAGCGTATTTGGGGGAGCGGTCTACGGATAATTGGCGGAAATATACAAGTGCTAAGTCTGTATGTGATGTATTTATTAAACAAAAGACTACACTAGAGGTGCAAAGACAAAAAGCTCTCTATGGAGGCTTTGCTGGCAGATCTGCTAATTTTTTGGCCAGATTGACTAAAGCTACTAATAGAAACAATAGAACGGCCATTAGAACTAGCACTGAAAGATTTACTAACAATGCAGATATTATTAAAGTCTTCTATGACTATTTTACTGAGTTATATAGAGTAGAAGAACAGGAAGTAGATAAAAGGAAAACTTTTTGGGATAAAATTAAGGTCCCTAAAATCCCTACTGAAATTTTGTCAGAGATTAATGTTCCTATCACAGTAGAGGAGACTCTTGCAGCAATTATGACAGCTAAAACCAATAAGGCAGCAGGTCCAGACTGCCTTCCTATCGAATTTTATAGGATTCTCCAACATCAAATTGCCCCATCGCTGGTAAAATGATTTAATCTTTATTTTATTAAGAACAATAAGTGTTCCCCATGTTTTGCAGCCGCTGTAATATCTTTAATACCTAAAAAAAAAATAAAGATCTAGAACTGCCAGGTTCATATAGGCCTATCTCCGTATTAAATGCGGATTATAAGCTGTTAACTTCTATCTTAGCAAAAAGATTAAAGCCGCATTTAGGCCTAATAATTCATGAGAACCAATCAGGTTTTATGGCCGGGAGGAATCCAGCCAAAAATATGCGTAAGATTATGACATTATTAGATTTCTTTTGGAACAAATTTAGAACATCAAGGCATAGAGACATGGTAGACCTAGCCTTATTAACTGTTGACACAGAGAAGGCGTTTGATCATATCTCTTGGAAAGCACCTATTTTTTTCTTTAGAGCAGTTTGGATTTAGTGGACATTTGTATGACTTTATTCGTATAATATATTGTGCACCGACTTTGTTACTTATTAATGGTGAGATTTCACAGCGTTTAGTATTACAAAAGGGGCACTCGCCAAGGCTGCCCCCTATCTCCATTGTTGTTCAACATTTCTTTGGAACCATTGGCGATTTTGCTTCGCCAACAATTGGATGGGATACGGATAGGGGGTCAGAAACTGGTGTTATTAATGTATGCAGATGATATACTTTTGTGTCTGAGTAATATAAAGAAGAGTCTCTCTCTTGTTCTGGATATGATTGAAACGTTTGGTTTAATCTCGGGTTACAAAATTAATCTGTCAAAGTCTGAACTTTTATGGTTAAACAAAAAAGATCAGGGTATCAAACATCCATTTAGTGAAACCTTATAGATAACCTATCTAGGCATTAAACCAAGTCCGAATCTGGATGAATGGTACAATTTGAATTTTAGCAAATGCTTTTAGAATGAAGGAAAAAAAAAAATGGAAGACTGGATAAAGCTTCCCATTTCTTTAACAGCTAGGGTTATGCTTATAAAAACCATTCTCTTTCCGAAATTATTCTATCTTATACAGAATATCCCACTGCCTATCCACAAAGCGGATATAAATAAATACAATAAGGCGTGTTCCAAATTGCTTTGGAAAGGCGCAAAAGCTTGTATCTCTGTGTCCCGGCTTATGAATAATAAAGAAGCGGCAGGTCTTACTCTCCCTAATATACAATTTTATAGTTTGGCGGCGCGTGTCAAAGTTGCAGTGGACTGGTTAACAGAACAAGAACAAGTCTCTGCAGTGGCCTGGGAAGCTTCCTTGGCAGCACCCTTTCGTTTAGATGCTATCTTACACTGCCCAATTACTGCCCTTCCTTCAACGATTTTTCCACTTATAACTTTTAGATATATTATTATAGCGTGGCAAAAATTGTGTGTGGTTGCGGGTTGCTCTCCACATGTTTCTAAATAATTTACCTATTACAGGTAACCCAACCTTTTCTCTAGGGTTGACAGATGCAGTTTTCAGAATGTGGTCCACTAAAGGGATGGTATATGCAACTCAAATGTTAGATCCAGATCTAGTTCCGTTAACCTTCAGGGACCTAAGCAATCAATTTGGGTTCTCGAACAAAGATTGTTATGCCTATTTACAATTAAGACATTTCATATTTGAATTAAAGCAAAATTATGGGGTGGAATGGTCACTTCGAGAGCTATAATCCAGGATCAATATTTTTCAAAGGGGTTTGTGTTCCATTGCTCCGTTTTACTCTCTCCTCAATCAAGGGCCCTCCGCAGAGCAAGTTGCGTATATAGTCGCAAAATGGAGTATGTTTTTTCCAGAGATAGATACCCAAGTTATAGAGAATGCCTTTAAAGTGACTGAGAAAAGTTGGGTTCTGACTACATGGAGAGAATCGCAGATTAAATTATCTTTAATGACATATTTAACTCCGGCAAGATTATCTAGTTGGTATAAGACAAGGAACGTATGCTCCAGATGTAGTTCACCTATGGCAGATCTTTTACACTGCTTCTGGGCCTGCCCAGTTTGGTCTAAGGTAATGTATTGGATGAATGTAAGCCTTAAATTAGAATATGACATGCAGCCGATGGAAATATTTTTTCTAGTGAAACCACAGGCAGCTCTGCAAAATTTCAAATTAATTTGATTATATTTCTTGGCCGCAAGCTTAATATTGAGAGCATGGAAGGCTAAAACAGCACCAAGTCTGAAAGAGCTTAAGAATGCATTAGTCTCACAATATACACTCGAACAATGTAGTCTACAAAGACCAACTGACGCACGGTTAGCACTTTTTTTTTAAAAACATTGGAAAGTGTTTATTTTATCGTTCTCAGCTGCGACTCAAAAGATTTTAGTTAAACCATTTAAGAAAACTGTTCATGTCCAACTACAAGTGCTTGCCAGACACTTTCCTAGTGCATGGCTTGATGATAGCGGAGAGTTGGGAGGGGAATAGGAGGGCCGAGGGATATGTTATCTTTTTTTTTTTTTTCCTTTTCTCTCTAATGCAATAACAGAGAAATGTAATTCATTAGATATTCGACTTAATTGTGTGTTTTGAGTATTAATATGTTTGAGTGTGGCTACAATTGTGACTGAAATTAGATACTCTGGTAAAGAACATTTACTGTTGTGTATCAGAAATTAAAACCTTAAAGGAGGAAAAGGGAATACAGGGTTTTGGTATTTAGGTAATAATAGGAGAGATATTTGTTTTGTTTTTGTATTTTGTTTTCTGTATAATAGATAAAATTGCAACAGGTTTGTGTGTTATATGGTCAAAAGCCTAATGACTTATTAGAGTTAAAGACTTGAATATTGAGGTGTATTGGAGATATGTATTTGCAAGAGATGTTTTAGCTTTTTTCCTTTAATAAAAAGTTAATAAAAAAAAAGGGAACTGCCTGAAGAAGCAGTGCATACTGGAACAAAAGGATACCAACATTGACAGCGAGACAGACATCAAAAGTTTCTTTAACAAATGGGCAGTATTTATAAAAACACTCTCAAGCAAAGAAATAGACTACTTGAGCTTTCCATTTAAAAATTCAGAGATAGTCCTGCTAGGTATTTGGTAAAATAAATCGGTGCGGGGGAGGAGAGGGGAAGTTTATTTAATTCTCTTTTTTTTTTTTTCTCTCTTTTCTTTTTGGGTGTTTTTTTTTTTTTTTCCTTTTCTTTCTAACCTTTTGGGGTCGACCTTCGACCAGATATAAAATGTATGTTTTCTATAATTGTTGATGTGAATATGTCTCCAAATAATGTGAATACTATATTTTGTTANNAACAATGTATAAACCTAGTTTTTAATGCAATCAGGTATCTGAGAAGAAACTGAATAGAAGCTGAGATACAATAGCTATTTTCTTTTTTCTTTCTTCTGAAAAGTTCATAATGGCAGGGGGCTAAACGGGAAAAATGTAGAATCTTTATAATTGTCTATTATATCTTTGTTAGCAAACTGTCATGTGTTGATTCTTGGAACACTATGGTGTAATTGAAAACAGACTCTTAAGTTTAAAAAAAGAAAGAAAAAAACAAAGCAGAAAGTATAACATTTCAGCATGTTCTCCTGTTAAACAGCTTCTGTTTTTTTCATATATTGCTG
>CAJPDP010424818.1:0-11156 GCA_905336975.1 Bombina variegata variegata
CTGGTGGCTCTTGTGAGCTGCTGGTGAAATTCGGAATACGGAGAGCGTATTGCTCTCCGCATTCAGCAAGGTCTTGCGGACCTGATCCGCACTGTCGGATCAGGTCCGCAAGACCGTTGTTAAATAGACCTCATAGTGTCTACTTTGCAAGTAGGCATAGAAGTGTGAGTTAGGGATGTTATACTTGCTTTTTAGATCCTGAAACGCCCTGACCGTGCGTGACAACAGGTCCAATAATACACCTATCGAGTCCACACCAGAGGAATTCCACACCCGGAAAGGAGCTGAGTCACTTCCCTCTGGGAAGTCTTTATTCCCCACAAAAGGAATGTATCTGGTGGAAGGGGATTGTCTGCCTAGAAATTTAAGAACTAGCCACCATGCCCTCAAAATGTCCCTGTATAGTATGCTATTTATAATTCTTTATGCAAAAAATATATTGTAAAGAAAAGATACACCATAAAGAGCACTCGCTTAAACTACTGATCTAGAGTAAAGGAAACAACGACACACAGTACAAAATGGAAAATAAAATGTAACCTTTATTAGTTAGATAAATAAAAGAAGGGGGGAATTACCCTTCGGTTAAAAGATAAAATAGAAAAAGAAGAAGACAGTGTATAACGTTACCTATATCAAAAATACCTGAATAGAATACCCCAATATATATGTGTATAGGTGGGCTAGGTAAGAATAGTATCTGTATAAAGAACTGTAAAGTTGGAGGGACACAATCCCCAGTACAGCTGCAATATACTACTCCCAGTCCCCACCGTACCATATGATCTGTATAATCAATTTAAAAATATAAATGTGGAAAATATCCTTATACATTTATAAGGAGCACCCCAAAGTATGTAGAGGGACTAGGCAAAACAATTATATATCAGTATTTGGCGCTAATTTATATCAATATATAGCGCTAATCTAGAAGTAGGGACACAGTCCCTCCAAATCAAATGTAATGGTATCTCTAAGTACCTGAGGAACATATACTATAAGGTATGGGGCAAATGCTAAGTCTTTGTAGAACAATTTTTACACAACTAACCATAAGCTAGTAATCATTAGTAAAATTACCCATTTAAAATAATAGTATGTGTTAAAATAGAGGGGAAACAAACTTCAGTACGATAGTGATACTCAAACTCTGAGTCCCCACAGTACCAAACAATGATTTGATCATATAGGCTAAGTATATGTGGAACATATTTCACATATATACTAAAAGTAACGTTTATACACAGAGTAATGTCGCCTTAAAGCGCATTTCGCCTCGGCTTTTTCAAAAGGCGAACCTGGTAGTCTTCGGACCTACTCTTAAAAATACTAGATTGACCAATCAGAAGGCTGTGTGATTTACACGCCTACCCCTGAACCTATCAGAGCATAGACAGTCACTATTGGACAGGATAAAGCATGTGACGATATTTCGTCAGTATAGTCACTGGATTGGTTATGTATAGATATACCCCCCTACAGTGATTGGCTAGATATGTAGCATATAAACAAAGGCAATGTATATTTTGTTACCTTGGCAACAAAGTAAAAATCGATACTATAGACCACATCTGTAGCCATTTAATGGCATATCCTGCAAATGGATTTAATTTTATGTGTAGTGCATATATGTAGCTGGTAGATTCAAGTATACGACATGATGCACTTTTTAAGGTATACAGTGTCAGTGTTAGCCAATGAAAAGGGAGGATCTACATTTTGGTTGGATTAAGACAGAGTAAATATTTACTGTTAAAACCCCATACAGAAATGTTGGTACGTGAGGAAGAATCAATTACTTGCCTGGTCACAACCATAGGTCCTATAAGATACTCAGAATGATTAAACAGTCAATTCCTATTAGTATTTACAGCTTAATGCAGCAAATGATTGTATTGGGTGACGAAAAGTATATGATCGATTATTGAGGGAAAGAGGTGTCAATATGATTGTAACGTTACCCTACTGATAGTCAGTGTTTTTGTAAATCCTCAATTAAGCCACATACTGTGAGTGAAAGTATTATTGTATTCTGACCATGGCATATAATACAAAACCTTACTGTAGGGGGGTATATCTATACATAACCAATTCAGTGACTATACTGACAAAATATCGCCACATGCTTTATCCTGTCCAATAGTGACTGTCTATGCTCTGATAGGTTCAGGGGTAGGCATGTAAATCACACAGCCTTCTGATTGGTCAATCTAGTATTTTTAAGGGTAGGTCCGATGACTACTGGGTCCACCTTATGAAAAAGCCGAGGCAAAATGTGCATTAAGGCAACATTACTCTGTGTATAAACGTTACTTTTAGTATATGTGTGAAATATGTTCCACATATACTTAGCCTATATGATCACATAATTGTTTGGTACTGTGGGGACTCGGAGTTTGAGTATCACTATCGTACTGAGGTTTGTTTCCCCTCTATTTTACCACATACTATTATTTTAAATGGGTAATTTTACTAATGATTACTAGCTTATGGTCAGTTGTGTGAAAATTGTTCCACAACGACTTAGCATTTGCCCCATACCTTATAGTATATGTTCCTCAGGTACTTAGTGATACCATTACATTTGATTTGGAGGGACTGTGTCCCTGCTTCTAGATTAGCGCTATATACTGATATAAATTAGCGCCAAATACTGATATATATAATTGTTTTGCCTAGTCCCTCTACATATTTATATTTGGGGTGCTCCTCACCCTTTTGTACTAATACTCCTTATAAATGTGTGAGATATGTTCCACATTTATCTTTTTAAATTGATTATACAGATCATATGGTACTGTGGGGACTGGGAATAGTATATTGCAGTTGTACTGGGGATTGTGTCCCTTCAACTTTACAGTTCTTTATACAGATACTATTCTGACCCAGCCCACCTATACACATATATATTGGGGTATTCTATTCAGGTATTTTTTATATAGGTAACGTTATACACTGTCTTCTTCTTTTTCTATTTTATCTTATAACCGAAGGGTAACTCCCCCCCTTCTTTTATTTATCTAACTAATAAAGGTTACATTTTATTTTCCATTTTGTACTGTGTGTCATTGTTTCCTTTACTCTAGATCAGTAGTTTAAGTGAGTGCTCTTTATGGTGTATCTTTTCTTTACAATATATTTTTTGCATATATAATCCCTACACTGAGCACCCTTCCCATTTTCTACTATGGGGATTATATTGGATATATGAACATACTTTTTTTCACACACATCCTTACTTATCTTGACAATTAACTGTTTATGACAGTATTCTTGTGTGAAATTCACATTTCTGCTTATCAGACAATTTTCATAAAAGACAGGATAAACGAGCATCTGACATTGATAAAACCTTTGCCTCTTTTGGAGACACACTGAATCTTAATCAGGACGAACTGGATGACTGGGAAAAAGGCCTAGAGAACCTAGGTAACCTCTTACGCAAACATACTAGATTCTTTTGGAACAAGAGCACATATGATAAATATTTGGCTAAACATATTGTTCCGAGGGGTTTGAGAGTAAGAATTTTCCCCTCTTTTGCATAGACACATATAAGGATAGTTGGGAAAAAGCTCTTATCAACTGTTCTGAAGTGTTAATAGCTATCCTCTCAAATTATGAGAACGAGGTTATGGTCGAACTTGATCAACAAATAAATGAATGGAATTCAAAATTACATAAATTTGAATCCTTAGATCAATTTAAAACTGCCTACCAAAAACTTAGACAGGAACTGGATAAAAAAGAATCTGAGATTATACAGACAAAGTGTGCTAAGATCAAAAGGGATCTTAAAGATTTAGAGAAAGGTAGAATCTTCATGTGGGACGATAGATTGCCTAGAAGGAGACAGTCTAATATACTACTGTCCTCAAAAACTAGCACATTGTCAGATAACGATTCTTCCGCTGTAGAAGATAATGATAGCGATACTCAGACAACAAGTGAGACTCAGCAACATACTTCAACATCTTTTTTAGAGAGAGGCAACCAATCTACTACAAACAAGAGGGAGACAAGGAGGGGGGGAGGAGGAAGGGCCCTACGAGACAGAACGAGATGGGGTTACAGACCAGACAACCAACACCGGAGGTGGGAGGATTGGTCGAGAAGACTATGTTGGTAACACAGGAAAAGAGTGATGTTCAGATAATTAATTTATCTAATAAAGTCCTGACTAGTACCCATATCCAAGTTCTATCTAGAGGTCTCTCCTTTTCGCCCACACCCTCTATTGACAAATTTATATAGATTAAAGACCTAAACTTGTTTTGTCATAAATTAACATTGAAAAAGATGTATACTAAACATGAAGATACTGACTATACTGACTCACAGACGCTAGTGACTCTCATTGACTTATTGAATGAAAATGAAATAGAGTCTAGACACAATATCTGACAGTTCTGGCAATCTTGACGATAAGTTATGTAAAAAATCAAAATTTATGCCACCATTAAACAAATACTCCATGATAGAGGCTTTCTTAAAAGTGGTCACCAAAGAACTTTTAAAAATTGATGATACTTGTGCCAAAAACCTTACAAAAAAAGAAAGTACAGCACTACAAGAAATACAAGGGTGGGAGGATGTCGTCATAAAGCCTTCGGATAAGGGCGGCAATATTGTAATCTGGGACAAGAAATTATACGTCAAGGAAGCAATGAGACAACTTAATGATAAGCACTGCTATAAACTGCTTTTTTCTAACCCAATTGAGGGTTTCCTCTCCAAATACCAAACTTTGATAGGGAATGCAAAATTACATGACCTAAAATTTCCACCTTTTACGTGCTCCCTAAAATACACAAAAACAAAGATAGACCACCGGTAGACCGATAGTTTCCAGTATAGACAGCCTATGTGAACCTGCGAGTCAGTTTTTGGATATGTGCCTTAGAAATATTGTCATCACCTTACCCTCCTATGTGAGGGATACCATGGATGTTTTATCTAAAATAGAAGGCCTAATAGTAGATAATGACACACTTCTAATTACGTGTGATGTAGATTCACTCTATACATCCATCAAACACGATAAAGGCTGCCTAGCGGTACAATATTTCTTAAATATGGAAGCTAATGACAGACAGGACAGAAACAGATTTATTCTGAAGTTACTGAAATTTGTCCTAGAACACAATTTCTTCGTATTTAATTATCGTTTCTATCTACAAATAAAAGGAACCACCATAGGTTCCTCATGTGCTCCCAACTATGCTAACATCTATCTGGGCTGGTGGGAGAGGGAGACTGTCTTTGGGGATACCTATACAGAATATACGGACAATATCTTACTCTGGGTAAGGTATATAGATGACCTTCTAAATTTGTGGAAAGGTGAAGCAAATCTGTTTAAAGAGTTTATTGAAAAACTTAATGATAATGACCTGAATCTAAGATTAACTTATTGTATAAGTAATGAAACAGTTGAGTTTCTTGATGAAAGGATCTACAAGGATAAGACTGGTCAACTAAATACAGACTTATTTAGAAAACCTACGGCAACCAATTCAATATTGGAATTCAATAGCTGCCACTCATGGCCTACCAAGAAAGCAATCCCAGTTGGGGAATTCCTTCGACTTAGGAGGAACTGCTCGGATTCACAAACCTTCTTTATAAGATCAAAAGAACTGAAGTAGAGGTTGAAATCAAGAGGATATACCTGTAAAGTCATCAAAAAGGCATATCATTGTGCATTACACACAGATGGATTGAGTCTTTTGACACCCAAAATCAAAATTAACAATACTGATAAGAGGGTTAGATTTGTGACCACTTATAATGAGAAACATAATGAAATCACAAATATTTTGAACAAACACTCTGATATTTTGAGAGCAGATGATGACCTAAAGGAAACTGTGGGTGAACGTGTGTCAGTGAGTTGGAGAATGGCACCGACTCTTAGTAACAAATTATTCAGGAGCCATTTTGTAAAGAAAAAGAGACAACAGTCCACTACTGGCACCTACAGCTGTGGTTCATGCACCTTTTGCAAATACATGTTTAATATGAGGGAAATCAGAACATTCCCAGAAGGGATAAATAAGAAGCTTATAGATTATGCCAACTGCAGAACAAAGACTGTGATATACTGCCTGCAATGTAATTGTCCAAAAATCTACGTTGGAATAACAACAAGGGAACTACATACCCATTTGGGTGAACATTTGAACAACATCAAAAACAGTCTGGAAGACATTAAGAAGGGTAAAACCCTTACACCAGTAGCTAGACATTTTCTTAAATACCACAAAGCAAAACCAGATGTCAGAATGTCAGTTTTACAAGTCAGAAAAACAGAGATACGAGGGGGTAACATTGAACGTGTCTTATTACAACAAGACAGCAAATGGATATTCTTGCTCAACTCAATGACCCTTAATGGGATGAATGAAAACAGTGGTTTTGGCTCTTATCTGTGACATGTAACATTATCTTGAACTGTGTCTTTATAGTTTTGTATCATTTTACGAAGATCACTTCCATACTCCACTAATTTCTAGATATGACTGTGTTTCATGGTCTCTCATATGATATCACTACATTTAGATCTTATCCAGTTTACTACCCTCCTGATAGTCTGTGTTTTTGTTAATTCCTCAATTAAGCCACATACTGTGAGTGAAAGTATTATTGTATTCTGACCATGGCATATAATCCAAAACCTTATAGATGCACGTACACCCCCTTTTTTTACTAGTAGTGATTCACGTATTTATATTGATACTATAATTTGGCTACCTCCATATGTGATTATATGTAAGATGGTACCCAATATTTGCCTCTAACACACCCATTAATTTATTATAGCTGGCAATTCCAATTCATTGACCTATATGTTGATCATATGAATCATACTAAGTATCTTACTACCGATGCACGATATACTATCTCTCTATTAGTATCTGTGTTTCTTATACCATTTCACATACCGCAATCGCTGTATCTATGTGACTTGCGTTAACGTTACAATCATATTGACACCTCTTTCACTCAATAATCGATCACATACTTTTCATCACCCAATACAATCGTTTGCTGCATTAAGCTGTAAATACTATTAGGAATTGACTGTTTATTCATTCTGAGTATATTATAGGACCTATGGTTGTGACCAGGCAAGTAATTGATTCTTCCTCACGTACCAACATTTCTGTATGGGGTTTTAACAGTAAATATTTACTCTGTCTTAATCCAGCCAAAATGTAGATCCTCCCTTTTTGTTGGCTAACACTGACACTGTATACCTTAAAACGAGCATCCTGTCGTATACTTGAATCTACCCGCTACGTATATCCACTACACATGCAATTAAATCCATTTGCAGGATATGCCAAAAAATGGCTACATATGCGGTCTATAGTATCGTTTTTTGCTTTGTTGCCAGGGTAACACAATATACGTTCCCTTTGTTTATATGCTACATATCTAGCCAATCACTGTAGGGGGTATATCTATACTTAACCAATCCAGTGACTATACTGACGAAATATCGTCACATACTTTATCCTGTCCAATAGTGACTGTCTATGCTCTGATAGGCTCAGGGGTAGGCGTGTAAATCACACAGCCTTCTGATTGGTCAATCTAGTATTTTTAAGGGTAGGTCCGACGACTACCAGGTTCACCTTTTGAAAAAGCCAAGGTGAAATGCGCATTAAGGCGACATTACTCCTTGTATAAACGTTACTTTTAGTATATGAGATATGGTTGTTGTAATTTGCTAGCGGCTATACGCGTTCTCCCACCTTTCCAGATATAAATGAGTGTATCGCTTTGTTCATTTGTGAGAGATCAGATTTAGTGAGGAGAAATGGTAACATTAAAAGCGGGTATAAAATTTTGGGCAGGATTGACATTTTTACTAAATTGATGCGTCCGGAGAGGCCAAGGGGTAGTTTCATCCATGCATTAAGTTGAGTTTGTATTAGGCCACATTGTTTTGTGATGTAAAGTTGGTAGAGTTTGTGGGAGTTACGATGCAGCTCTATACCCAGATATTTTAGGGTGCTAAGTTGCACCATGAAGGGAAATGCAAATTTATCGTATTTCTAATATGTTAATCAAACTATTTCTGATTTAATCATATTTATTTTGTACCCCGAGAAGTCTCCAAACGAAGTCAATACATCTATAATTTTTGGTATATATACAGAGGGGTTAGTAATGAAGAGGAGCATATCATCAGCGTACAAAGCCATATGAATAGTGGCGTCATTGATGGACATCCCTGGATATGTTTGCCTCAATTTAAGAGCCAAGGGCTCTAGGGCCAGATCAAACAGGAGAGGAGACAGTGGACACCCATGGCGAGTACCCCTATGGAGGGCAAAAGCAGGGAAGAGGAGACCATTAACCATAATGTTAGCTGTCGGGGAGGAGTATATCTTACATACGAAATCTAAGAAGGGGCCACCAAATAGTAATTTCTATCGGAGCATGGTCAGAAACCATGATATTGTGTATAGACTCAGAGGTGATTTGCGGAATCAGGGAATCTGCCGTTAGAAAAAGGTCTATTCTGGACAGAGAGGAGTTGGCCTTAGAAAGACAGGTGTAATCTCTGTCCTGCGGATGCCTTCTACGCCAAATATCACACACTGCCAGGGCATCGTACAACAATCGAAAAACCCTTTTCTCAAATCTCGCTTTATAATTATGTAGCTTTTTTTTGCTTCTGTGTCTTGTACCCAGGTTCTATCAAGGAGAGGTTGAGGGGATACATTGAAATAACCTTTTATCAATTTAGTACCCACAAAAGGGGCCAGGCTTTGAGTTAAGTTTTCCCAAAATAATATAAGATAAATATTGGGAGCATATAGATTACATAATGTGTAAGTGACAGAGTCAATGGAGACTTGTGGAATGAGGAATCTACCCTCTGGGTCAGAGACTATATTATGTATGTCAATGTGCAGTCGTTTGCCAAACAGAATTGCCAAACCTCTGCTAGAAGTATTATAAGAAAGGTAGATCACCTTTGCCACCCAATCTCTTTGCAATTTCTCATGCTCCCCATCACTCAAGTGTGTCTCCTGGAGGAAGGCCATGTCAGATTTTAGCTTACGTAAATGAGTTAGTATTGATTTGCGCTTTATAGGGGAGTTGATACCTCCCACATTCCAAGAAAGGATCTTAAGTATCATTACTAAATATCAAGGATGTAGGAAATGTTGTGTTCAAAGTCAAAGGGCAGGAGGGGAGGATATAGAAAAAAAAGGGGGGGCCATACCCTGTATCAAACAGTATATGGGGGGGTGGTCACTGATCCTTTTACATACAGATACATTTTTAACCTAGAAAGACTAGAGGGCCCATGTTGGATAAACATAGATCCAAAAGATACCCAAAGGGAGAGGATTTTTGTAATAGTTTGCGAACAGCATACTAAGTATTGGGGGACTTTTCTCCAAAAAGGAGGGTTAAATTGAACATACAGGCATAGATATACATAAAAATTAAATATGCTACATAACCACAATAAATTGTACAGTACCATATCTCAAAAAGTGTGGCATAGCAGCCACCAATTAAATAACAAAATATCCTGAACAACATTTAGATGATTTGACCAGATATAGCCACTTCTGATTAATTCCCCATAGTATATAGTGTGTGTCTTGTTATATTTTGTTATATTAATCATGTGTGTTCCAACAGCGGTCAAGTACATGACTTAGAAGGGAGTTATCCGATGTATCTTGGGAGGATAGGTAGTTGAGTTAACCAAATTATACACTTGGATACTATATGTAAGTAGTGGTTAGGTATTTTAAGATACCCTCTCCAAGTGTTAAAGGCTAATATTAGTCTCCTATAATAGGAAGTAGAGTAGACAAATTCTTTACAGATATGCAAAGGATACAGTCTTCGGACTGAAAAGGGAAAAATTACTGTGAGATGCATAGGTAATTTGTGTGGTACCTCGAAGTTTGGGTGTACACTTAGAGAGGGGTACCATCCACAACCCTGAATGAGAGAGACAAGTGGGGAAGAACTAGAGTGCTCACACTGCACGATGGTCTGGTCAGTACAAAACAAATAATCAACAGTGTGCAAGACAAATTCAACAAGAATAAACATAACAAACAACTTGTTGCCTATCTGTTTATATAGGTGTGTTAGGCATAGTTTGGAAAAAATTACAGGCAATATGCAATCAATAAAGATTGTAAAATTAAGTACTGCAATATAAAATATAGTTAACTTAGACTCAAAAATAGAGGGCAATATAATATCATCTTCAAAACTAGATGAAAGATCAAAAAAACATCTGAAAACATAATATACATTACATATCCAGTTCAGGTTATAGCTGCAGTGGTCGAATAGAGGGGATCAACCCAAGTCCCCATTCCTAGATCTCTGTGGTGATCGGCTACAGGATTCCATAGCTAAGTATGTTTCCAGAGCTTGCGGAGTGTGGAAAAATGTAGGACCTTAAGATGTAGCCTGAAGATGTAGCCAGACGAAGTTTAGCAGGGTAGAGCAGAGCTACCTGTCGCCCCTGATCATGCAACTTTCAACAAAGTGGTGCAAAATCCTTTAGCAAGTGTAAATGCCTATGTGTATAGCCCTGAACTATCCAGGTATGATTAATACACATCGAAACTTTACTGCCTGGAGGTGAATACTTAGAAGGATAAAGTCCCAATACTTCTAGGCCTATTTTCTTTTTCTTTATTTTTCCCCCCCCCCCCCCTTTTTCCCTCTTTTTTCTCTTTTTACTCCTCCCTTTTACAACTATCAGAGGCAAAAGTACAGTGTCTGTGCATATGTAGCAGATATGCAGGGCCGCTTTAGGAGTGAGGATGCAGTCCCAGGGGAAAGTTATATATGGCGTTGCATGACACTAGCCTATCAGGATGTCTGCCTGAGTGTTGTCAGATATTTGAGGCAGCGAGTTATAGGATAATCCTGCTTTGCAGGGACACACTCACCCTGTAAGATTTTAATAAGTATAAAAATTGTGTCATTATTGTTGCTGAGGTTAGTGTGTCCTTCTGACTTCCAGGCATGATGGAATGCTGATCTAGTCAGTAAGCAAGCATATAACATATATGGATAAGGGAGTGACAAGCATTGCAAAGGCTTCAAATAATTCACAATACCTAGTTTGGAACATAGCCAAAAGTGTATTATCA
>CAJPDP010424834.1:0-12634 GCA_905336975.1 Bombina variegata variegata
CGCCATAGACATCAATGGGGCTGCGTTACAGAGCTTTTGTTTCCGCGATCGCAGGTGTTAGGCTTCTTTTTTGCCGGCTCTCCCCATTGATGTCTATGGGGAAATCGTGCACGAGCACGTCAAAGCAGCGCTTGTATTTCGGTGCAGTATGGAGCTCAACGCCACCATATTGCCCGCACAAGCCTGCTTTTTGTAAACCTGTAATAGCAGCTCTATAGGGAGGTGAAATAACGCCGCTTTTGTGGCGGCCGTTAATTTCCCTATAGCGCTGAAAACTCGTAAATCTAGTTGATTGTATTATACCGTGCATTTACTGTAAATATTTCACATTCCAATGTTCTGCACATAGCAGAATGTGTTCTATGCATTTATAAATAGATATTCCTATATATATCTATATATATCTATACCCAGGGATTTTTTGTGGGGGTACTAAGTACCCCCACCTCTGCCAACTCATAAAAGGTAATATTTGTAATCATTATGTTTATAGACTAGTTTTCACAAAAGGGGGCTGCAAAATACATCAAGCATTGTAAATAATCTTGTCCCTTTGCTTTTCTCAAAGTCACTGAGCAGAATATATCAATTAAAAATCAAAGAGTACCGGCACCTTTTCTTTTTAGGTATAGATATATATTGTACCAAATTACCATCAGATATATGTAGAACACCTCTGCATCTTCACACTGGGAGCCGCCATCTGGGAATGTAAGTATTCTTGTACTCTATGAAAGAAGTGCTGCACACTCACAAATCAGTAACATTGTTGTCTTCTTGACAAGCCATATCATGGACTTCAGTTTAGCGTGCACAATATAGAGCTAGAGGTCTACATTTTTGCAGAGGTTGAATTTCTCTATATTTTTGCTGAGGGTTTTACTTTTTTATATTTGTTATATAACTTTTAAGCTGAATAAATAACTGAAAAATGTAACTCTTCTATTTTCTATTGTGCAAACTAATCCATAGCACAAGGCACAGCTGTGAAAGTGCCAGATGCGTCACTGATCTGTGAAAGTTCACTGCTTCTGTCAGAGGAACAATATGTGCATACCAAGATGGCGTGCCCAGTATATAGATGCAGAGCTTTACCAATTGGCTTCTGTAATGGGTTAAAATAAGAGAAATACTGGTTGAGTAGTAAGCATGCTACTGTAGTTGTATCCAGCTGTTTAATAACCCTTTAAATAAATTTAAAATAGTATCTAGTGTTACTGCTACAAGCTAGCAGAAGTACACAAAGAATGTTTTTGTTTTAAATATTTTTTTTCCCAATAGGCTCAGAACTGTCCAAAAATAAAAGTGAAGCTTAAATGTTTATTGGCTGACACATATAACAATCAACATTGCTAAATTGCTATTAAATACTTTATATTTATATTTTCTAATATATTTCCACCAGTAGAAAAGCCTTTTTATGATTTTTTTGTTGTATGCATTAGTTTGTTTACTGACTCATTAAAGGGACGGTTTGCTTCTCATATTTCAAATGACTATTCCAATCCATTAATGGGCGACTACAAAACAATGTTCCAGGTTGTCCAAACATTAAAACTATACCTTACAATAATAATATTTATATAGGGAAATAATAATACATATTTAATTGGTTAAAAAGCATAATGTAAGAGAGGGGGAGACAAAAGCTCCGCCCCCCAGACATCCAAAAGTCTATAAGAAACATGTTAATTTGTTTTTGCAGATATTTATAATTTTATAACTTTGAGTTCCTGCCACCCCATTAATACCTCTTTTTTGATCAACATATCCGTTTTATTTGCAAAGCATTTTTTAATATTTAAAGGGACAATAAAAAAAATAAAACTTAAATAGATTGTTTAGAATATGGTATTTTAAATAACTTTCCAATTTACTTCTTTTATCAATTTTGCTTAGTTCTCATGATATTCTTTGTTAAAGTGTAATTCTAAGTGAGCTCAGAAGTGTGCATGTGTCTTTAGCCATGTAACAGTATAGTTTGCAGCAATGTTATACATTTTTGCAAATACAGCTACCATTGACTACTAAAGACACATGCACTTTCCTAAGCTCCTATCAGCCTATACCTATATTTACTCTTTAACAAAGGATACAAAAAGAACAAAGCAAATTTGGTAGCAGCACGAAATGGGAAAGTTGTTTAAAATTACATGTTTTATCTAAATAATGAATGTTTATTTTTGACTATACTGTCTCTTTATGTTTAAAATATAGATCAGAGTTTTAAAGTGCAAATTGTGTATGATAATGTATGATTGCAATTAAGTGCTTGGCTATATTAAAAAACGTTAATTATACAATTACATTAAGCAATCATGATCAATCCTGAACTGGTTGCCTTGATTCACTTTTGCATTAACTATTTGCATTTCACTTCAATGTGGGTGTGCTGAAATCCCAAAGAAAAGCCTGGAAAAAATCTATTGTTTTCTCATTCCTAACAAATCCATGCATAAAAACAATATTTTAAAGTAAATGAATTATCTGATGCTGTATGCAAATGTGCATCATGAATATTTACTGCGCTTATTGTTTACTGCTTGTCTTAAATTATTATTTCCAGTGGCATATAATTGTTTAACATTATGAAAGAGATTATACAAATGACTATCAAAAGGGATTATACATACGATAATATTTCTTGCTATATTGTTCATAAAGTTAAGTTGATTATAATAATGAAAATGACAATCAAGTGACGTGTAACACATAAAATAGCAACTGTTGTCTTAATATAAGCAAAATGTTATTTAATAAAAGTATTAAATAAAATCCTGATTAAAAAATCTGACAACAGGGGAAGCATACGATTACCTTAAAAAAGACCTCTGGGGAGAGTTAATACAAAGGGCCTTTTTGCATATATTGTTGCACCTAATGCAAGAAGTAGAACCAAATAAAGGGGAGATTATATCCCAGACGAGATGTCCATCAAATAGATTAAATACAATGATTTTAAATGCTGTATTTTGCATAAAAACATTGATAACCCCTTCATCTGGCATAGATTCAACTAATGTGGAATTTGACATAGGAAAAAGGGCTGTGTAAACAAGCCAAATAATAATTCCAAGTCTAACCTACATTTAAAGGGACAGTATACTGTAAAATTGTTTTTCCCTTAATGTGTTTCCAATTACTTTTTTTACCAGCTGCAGAGTATAAAATGTATGAGAATTTGCTTTTTAAGGTTTATTTGTGTATGTGAATGAGCAGTTTTGTGTTTTGAAGCAACAACCTAATAAAATGGGTTGAGCTTGTAGGTATAATCAGATCACATTGTGTACATATACATGCTTCTTTATCTTATATCTGTCCGTAAACCAAAGACCAATACTTGGAGAAAACAATGGAAAATTAACATTTGATTACCTTATCTCTTCTATATACCACTTGGAGTGTAATTTTTTCTACTGGCTGTGTTTACACAGCTTATCTATAGCTTAGACCTAAGGCAAGAAACTTTCAGAATAGGTGGGCTAAATCAACTATATCAAATGTCAATATAAGAGTAAAGAAAATACTTGTAAACAATTGAATACACTCCAGCAGGTAAAGTGGATCAATGGGAACAAATTAAAGGAGATAAATCTTTTGAGTAAACTGTGCCTTTAAATTTTATTTACAATGCTAATGTTGAAACATTTCTTCCATTCTGCATAGCACTAGCCTCTGCAATAACACTTACCCTGTCCTCTTCAGCTCTGAGGTCTGGCATTGTACTAATACACAGGTTTATAGCAGTGGTGGCCACAAATATAATGGAGAGACAGGCAAAAACCTTCCCAGGGATCCCTGACTGTGGATTCTCCACCATGTCCCTTAACTTGCTCATACAATGTCCAACTTTTGTATTATCCTCCAGAACACAGATAGTTTCTCGGTTCCTCTGTGCATCTTCTTCTTTTCTGAGCTCTGCTAGCTCCTCAAGTTTCTGAAAGAGTTTCCTTAAGCAACATCTCTCTAAATTTGACTCTTCAATGCCCCAGTAAAGCAACTCATCATGGAACGACAAGGCACACATCTCTCTCAAGAGCCTCAGCTTTCCTGCTGCCAAGAAGCTGACAATCATGCTGAAAGCACAAGGATTCCTGTCGAAGAAAAATTCATTGTTGTCTTCATCAAAGTCATCACAAATCTGGATTATCTCCTCATAACTACTGCAGAACCGCAGTTTACCAAGTCTTGTCATTGGGAACTCATCCAATGTACTCCAAGGCATGAGGTATTTGTTTCCTCCAACATTAATTATGATTTCCCTCTTCAAATCAACTGTGTAGATGTCATTCTGATCATAAACCTTTCGTGCTCTTTGATAACGAACTCCCTTAAGTGTCTGAGGTTCAACAGCTACAGGAAAAAAATGGTTTAGTGTGCTGCTAGATGTGTAGCTGAGATTACTGTAGTCTTGCTCGCTGCTTCCAGAAATTATAGGCATTGCTGTTTGGTATATGTGGCTCCAGAATTGCAAACTGTTAACAAATGCACATATGATAAATATGTTATAATAAAAGAAATAGCAAACATAAATTATCACTTAAAATGATACACACAACTTTTTAAGAATCTAAATGCTACTAAGGATGAGCACAGTTCTCTGATCACACAGACAACAGTGGGTTAATATATAAACATAATGATGGGATATATATATATTCATTTTAATATAAAGTTTGATCTTAGAAATTAAAGTGCATACTAAATAAATATTGTATAGTTTTTTTTTCTTTTACCACATTCTTATACATTGAAATTTCATGTAATTTCTATAATTTGATTAAAAATAAATAAAATAACCCTTAAAAAACCCTTAAAAATAATGCATACTGATATTATCATTTAAAAAATAGGTGCACATCTTAAAATGGGACATATACATAAACTAGATAAAACTGTCAGATAACAGACGTATCATCTAATTTAAAGAGACACTGAAAACACAAAATATATTTCATGCTGAAGCTAAAGTGATGTGGGTATCAAACAAGCAGATCCATAATCTGGTTTGTACAGAAGCATTGCAAAAATTAACTCTATACTGATCATTGCAGGGTATGAATAACTGATAATAAAAAAACTACATTAACTCAGCTGGAAATGTTACACTAGTCAGTGCTCTTCATATATATGTGATTTAAAGATCAAAGCTCTTTTTACTTTATAATAAAGCCAAGTTGTTTTGTTATATCTGATTACTTTAAACGGGTATTTCATCTTCCTATTTTAATAAACATTTGAATAATGTATTGTTATCGATTTTTGACAAATGTAAGTTAGATAGATAGATGGGAGAGAGATGATAGATAGATAAGATAGATAGATAGATGAGAGAGTAGATAGATAGATATATTCCTACAATAAAATGCCAGAATATTTAACTAACAAAAAAATATCTATTGTTCTAAAAATAAACTGTTTTCTACTTAGTCTTCAAAAATCAGGTTTTCTGTAATTATATCATTTCATTAACTCTATATTTATATATCATTTCTTATTCAGGTAGCATTTTAAACTTGTGTATGGAGACTCTAAGAATTGCATAATAAAGCCAAAACTTTGCACATAGAATTAATTTTGTCATTGTCAACAAACTTTACTTACCCTCACAGTGGGACTGACTTCTGCTGCTGCAGCCCATCCACAAATCAATTCATCCCATCGTCTCGCACTCTGTGTTCCCTTTTCTGGTGAAAGCAAAAATAAAGCAAATTTCTGCACCTCTCATCTCCTCCTGTTTCTCCTCCCTCTGCTTCTCACAGCACAATCGCTCTCTGACCTCCCCCTTCTCACACTTTAGTCTCTCCTGCTTCCCTGTATCTCACACACACTGTTCCCACCTGAAACAGTGACCCTGTGCATTTTTCTAATTGCCTATATTGTCATAGAAATGTGTTTTTATTTGTTATAGAAATGTATATTTGTTAAATCTACAACATTTTCTATACCTCTAATGTTATGGGTTTTTTTTCACCTCTCCTGCATCCCATCCCTTCCTGCATCCCATCTCTGTGCCCCTGCATCTTCCCCTTCATATAACAACTAGGTGTCTTTCTATACTTCTAATATGTTTTTCTTCACCTCCTCTGCATCCCATCGCTTCTTGTATTCATCTTTGTGCCTCTGCATCTTTCCCTGCCTATAACTTGGTTGCTGTCTTTGCATCTAATCTCTTGCTATTGCAACTCTCCTGTCCCTTATTCTCAGCCTCCTTCCCTTATTCTCTGCACCTTTTCCACAACCTGCTTTCCTGTTACTTGCCTGCACCCCTGGCTAAGTGAACCTTCCTCCACACTTCATCTCTCACCCCTGCATCTCAATCCTTTCCTCAGTCTTCTTTACTTGTATTTCTCTCTGTAAATGGACAATGTAGTTGATGTTTAATCCAAAACAAGGTTTTTTAGATGCATTATTTTTTTATGATTGTCCTTATTCTGAATATACTAATGTTTTCTTGTCAGACTTGCAGATGAATAACCCACTACACTAAACTAAATTGTAGGGCTTGTCCTCATCAGCCAATTAGCATTAGCGGGCAATATATATTATGTTATAGTATGAGCTTCAATAGAAACACCTTTTTATCAACATTTATCTTAGTCAGATCATAATTTTATCAAAGTTGAAATGCTATTTTATGTGTACAGTGTTTTGAGTATGAATTTTTAGTCTTTTTAATTTATTCCTATAGCCTTTTTTATTTCTACTTCTCTCATCCTGAATTTCTGTAGCTGCTTCTCACTTTCACCATCTATAGAGCTCTCTTGGTTCCTGTATCTTCTCTCGTTCTTTCTGCTCTCATATTACATTCCTTGGATATTATTTCCTTTTCTTCTCTTACTAAGTATTAGTCGTTCTCTCATTTCCAGTAGCAGCACTTCCCTGCATCTTCCCATGACTGTATGAACTTTTATTGCTGTTTGTCTGTTCCTACCTTTTTATCAACGTATCTGTCTCTACTTATGGATCCATCCCTGTCTTTCACACACATATTTAATTTATTATCACTTTATCATTCTCTTTCCTTTTTCATTCATCCAATATCTTTTTTCTCATTTTTCCCCTCACTGTTTCTCTCACAGTCTCCAAATATGCACATGTTCCTCCTGCCTATTACACACACACAAACCCAAAACCCAAGTACCTGCACACACCTATCTCCCTTCTCACTGCTCTTATTGTAAATATTACTACGCCTTTATTGTAAGAAAAACTTTATTTTGCCTATCTGACACAGTGCACAGTCCTACTTATGCCCCTTTAGTTTATTCCTAAAAAAACCCCTCTTCTTACCTCCTCTCCTATTTCATAAGCAGTTATACAAGCATTCACCTTCCCTGTCACGTTTATAGTTCGTCTTCACTCTCATTTTACTCCGTCCTTGTATTTCTGTAGGTTAATGACAGCCAAAACATGAGATCAGTCATCAAGTGTTATTATTTATGGACTCCTGAAGAAGAGATTAGACTCTTGAGGCTGCTTAATGATGAAACAGAGTGTTATATACAATCCTCCCAGTTTCCTAGCTCCTTCAGGGACTATCAGTATGTTCCCATCTGTATGTTAAGACTATCTTATTTACTTCCTCTCTCTAAGAGCGAACATATAGCACTGGAACCTACGACAGCTGTTGGGAGCAGATTAAAAAAGCTGCTTCTCCACTCATGTGTGCAGTGTTCCTACATTCATAAATAAAACCCTGGCCTCAGACTCTGCACAATTACTTTCCACAGGTCATGAATACAGTGACACAAATTAATACTCGGATTAGGGGAAATAAACACAAGCACTTATATAGATCATCCTGTGGTTTTAAGTGAGCGCAGCTGGCACTACTCCCTGTTATTGAGAATGTCACACTTTACAAACTCTGCCAGCTTTCCGGGGACACAAAAAAAGCATCATCTTTATGAAGAGCAAACATTTGTTGTTTTAATAATTGGGTGATTATGGCAGAGGTGTAGGGTCCATTACTCTAATATTTCCCAAAAGGCAACAAGATTTACATCTCCTGTTGAAAATGGATATTATAAAGCTTAACCAGGCAGTGACATTAAACAACCTTTCCTTTCCCCAGGATATTTTTTCATAATCCCAATGAGAATTATTGTAAGGTCAGAGAGATGGAAGAACAGTAAAAAGAAAATGGTAGAAAGGGGATAATTGATGGGAATAAGAAACAAGTGATATCTTCCTCGACTTTAGTAATATAACCTGGTATAAACTATTAAAGGGACATTAAACACTAAGGGCCAGATAACAAGTGTCGCGCTAACAGTTATGCGCAAGCAAAAATGGGTTTATCATGGGTGTTTGTGCATGTCAGGTTTAGCACTCGTATTACAAGTTGTAAGTAAATGTGAACGCATGAGCGCAATCCCGATTTACGCTAGAATAATTACCACATCCTCAGAGCTCTCAGAGTAAGTTCATCAAGCAGTGACGTAGCCATTTTCCCTGCATCATGTTCTGATAAACAAATGTGTGTGTTTGTCAGAATAAGGGTTAGTTGTTTATAGCGCTAATCAATACTGTGAGCCTATATTTATATGTTGTGCTGGCTAAGGGCTAGATTACAAGGGGCGCGTTAACAGTTACGCGCGAGCGAAGGGGGAATTATCGCAAGTTTTTGTGCTCGTCAGGTTTATCGCTCGTATTACAAGTATAAAGAAGACGCGAATGTGCTCAATGATAACCTCGTCCTAATCGCTCTTTTGCAAAACATAAAAGTGTCACAAAACACATCAAAAATACATTACACAGTACAGTTACACTCAAAATAACATCTAATAAAATTATTACAAAAAAAATTGCACTATAAAGTTATAAGAACTCAAAGTTATGAGGTCTCAAGTGTTAGAGGGAAAAAAGCCAGGTAAAGGGCTTTAACATAGAGATACCTACCTATACATGTCTAAATATGTATATGTATGTATGTGTGTGTGTATATGTATGAATATATCTATGTAAAAATGTATTTATAGACATATGCACATATATAAACACATAATTACATATGTATACACATATAGACATATATAAGTGCATTGGAGCACATTGCAAGATAATTTTTTACTCTGAGGTCAGTCCCCTTTGGACTGTGGTGCCACTCCTTGAGACATCTAAAACTTGTTTCACTCTTAGTGCTGCTGCACTATTTGGATTCCAGAAACTTTTTTACTTATCTGGACTTTTATTTGTATTTATTTGTATTAACGCTGCACTTAGATGCCATATCTTAGCTGTGGGCCGTAAGATATCTCAGTATTTGATATATGGCTATTCAGCTACGACTTATTTTGATTATCTCATATATCTTTTTGCACTTTAGCTATTTGCACTTTAGATTTCTGCTTACGGATTTTGTTAGAGATTTAGCGTATTTACATTCTGATTGACATATAGATGCTACTGTGATTTTATTTTTATCTAGGGAGACGTCCTTCTTTTAATATTTTTACAATTATTTTCTTCTATTTGGTTCTATATATCCATATGAATTTGATATAACCAATTTTTGATCATTTTTACATTCATTGAGTAATAAATTGTGTTTACTATATTTTATATTTATATCTTTGATTTATTCCTCTAGCACTCTATTGCTCTTCTGAGCGTTCTTTACCATACATTCTTTATTTTCTGTTACATTTTTAACTATACATAGGGAAGGGTTAGTTTTAATAGGAGCTTACAGAGTACACTTCTGTGCGACCTGCTTTTTCCTTTTTAAAGTAACTTAAAGGAATATGAAACCCACATTTTTTCTTTCATGATTCATTATGTAACTATGGATGAATCACATTTATAGCACTGAGTATAAAACGGGACTGGGAAGGCATTAAAGGGATATGAAACATATTTTTTTCTTTCATGATTCAGATAGAGAATGCAATTTTAAGCAACTTTCTAATTTACTCCTATTATCATTTTTTCTTCGTTCTCTTTGTATCTTTATTTAAAAAAGAAGAAATGAAAGCGTAGGAGTTGGCCCATTTTTGGTTCAGAACCTGGGTAGCACTTGCTTATTGGCGGCTAAATCAACAAGCACTACCCAGGGTGCTGAACCAAAAATGGTCTTCTAAGCTTACATTCCTTCTTTTTTAAAATAAAGATAACAAGAGAACGAAAAATTTTTATTATAGGAGTAAATTAGAAAGTTGCTTAAAATTGCATGCTCTATCTGAATTGTGAAAGACAAAAATGATGTGTCATATCCCTTTAATGCATTCCCAGTCCTGTTTTATACTCAGTGCTATAAATGTGATTCATCCATAGTTACAACCAATCATAGGAAAACTGTAGGTTTATGGCTAATTTCTAAATGGTTTAATTGCAAAGTTAAAGGGACATAAAAAGCAAAATGTTTCTTTCATGATTCAGACAGAGCATACAATTTTAAACAACTTTCCAATTTACTTCTATTATCAAGTTTTCTTAGTTTTCTTGTTGTCCTTTGTTAAAAACCAGGGATGTTAGCTCAGGGGTGTGCATGTGACTGAAGCACTATATGGCAGCAGTTTTGCAACAATATTAGACACTAGCAAAAGCACTATTTCCTGTCACATAGTGCTTCAGGCATGTGCACGCTACTAACAAAGCCAATTTGATAATAGAAGTAGATTGGAAACTTTTTTTAAATTGTATTTTCTATCTGAATAATAAAAGAAAAACTTTGGGATTCATGTCCCTTTAACTCTACATGCTTAAATTACCTTATTACAACCTAATAATGTGCCAGTGCATTTGGTTTTTATTGAACACCGGAATATTTTATTGGTGCATGATGGAGAACAAGCCTGGGCCTTTGTTGAATACCAGTGCAATGATTTAAATTGTTATTGCCTAAAGCCATATTGTAATTACAATAATACTACAATTTCAATATTTAAGTAGTGTCCCTCTTACTAATGCTTATTGACTGGTCATAGAATACCTAACAGAAAGATCTCTTTGAAAACAAATTAGTCACAAACCGATTGAGGAGACTACACATGCAGTGAGGAGCCAATGTGCCGCCAAAGGGAATAGTTTCAGTTCCCGTTGAGCTGCGCCAATAGGTTAAGATGATCTGTGACCCACTAGGTATCAATCACGTGTCAACCACGTGATATGCGTAGCAGGCAGGTGGAAAGTCGGAAACCCCAAAAAAATGTAATTATTTTTTTAAATTCAAAGAAATTTGTGCTGAAGCAGGGACACACCTACACACTGCCACCGACACACTAGTGTGTCATGGCACACAGTTTGGAAAGCACTGGTCTAGAGTGTTACAGTATCTCTTCTTAAGTTTTACTCTGTATATTAGAACATACCTTGCTTCCGTGGCAAACTCTTGCTTCCGTGACAAACTCTTCCCAGTCCTAAGTCTCAAACTCTTTTATTACCTCCAGAATCTACGTTTGCAGTGGGAGATTCCAGCCATGCCTCTATTCAGTCCAGAAACAGCATGGATCTGGGCTCTGTGTTTGCACTGTGGGGTGACGTGTGGCGATTGGCAAAAAGGCATCCTGGGATACCGGCTTGTGTTCCTTTCAACCCAGAAACAGCGTGGATTCAGGTTTTGTGTTTGCAGCGCTGGGTCACGTGTGGCGATCAGCCAATAGGCGTCTTTGGATACCGGTTTGTGTTCCTTTCAACCCCGAAAGGGTTTAAATGGCAAACATAAGATCCTTTGCGTAAATTTCCTTATGAGATATATCTGTCTATGCTTACAGATATGGTTATTTCCTTCAATGCGTTTCGCCTTATCCAAGGCTTTTTCAAGATGGGTGAATAGTAAAAGTTGCTCATTTAAAAACCCCTCCTGTTTTCCTGATTGGTTGATTGGATAAAGGTTCTGTTAAAGATGTTATTATTTCTAAAGGTGGTATTGGTAGTGAACTATTAATTGTACACTTACTAATAGCTTTATACTAGGTTTGTCTGCAGCTTACCAGCGCTTTTCTGGTCTACTATATACTCATATGTGTAGTTACTCACAGCAAGGATCGGCATTACAGGAGAATTATCAAACCGGACTTATAGTTATTGGCAATCTCCACCTCTGTTATACGTCCAGTGTAGGACTTTTGTCAAGCTGAAGGGAGGGACAAGTTGTGAAAATGACTGCTGGAATTTTAGAGCAACAGAAGTAGCACCTCTAACAGTCATGCATCACAAAAAACTCTACTCTCATAGATATCAAGCAATTGCAAACTAAAATAAAATAAAAATAAAAAAAATAAACAAAATTGTTGTATATATGTGTGGCACAAGTATTAGCACCCTTTTAGTCAATACTTTGTGATACCTCCCTTTGCCAAGATAACAGCTCTGAGTCTTCTTCTTTAATTCCTGGTCAGGTTGTAGAATATATGGCAAGGGATCTGAGACCATTCCTGCATACAGAATCTATCCAGATCCTTCAAATTTTGAAGTCAATGCTGGTGGACTCTCCTCTTCAGTTCACCAAACAGGTTTTCTATGGGGTTCAAGTCAGGGGACTGGAATGGCCATAGCAGGACCATGGTTTTTTGGTCAGTAAATCCTTTCTGTGTTGATCTTTATGTATGTTTTGGATCATTGTCCTAATGGAAGATCCAACAATGGCCCATTTCAAGCTTTCTGGCAGAGACAGTCAGGTGTTCATTTA